>JASANC010003353.1:0-48481 GCA_030248135.1 Theristus sp. LFF4_11 | reverse complement strand
CTTCTGCCACCAAACGTGGGGCTCCAACTCACCAGTCCAGTAGCGAAAGCGGGACCTCGGGTGAGGGGAGGGGGTGTTTGCCTAATTTTAGAGGGGGGGGGGGTGTCGTGCCTTCTCGGTGAGGGGGAGGGGAGGGGGGTGCAGTGTGCACGGGCAGCAAAATTTTCTGAGGGGGGTGCACTGGCAGAAAAATTTCGTGAGGGGGGGTGCGTGTGTGCACGGGATCGCACGGGTAATACCAAATTTTTGCCTTTGAAAAACACAGAAATTCTTGCAAAATACAGAATGCAGAAATGTTCGTGAAACACGAGCAAAACGGCTGTTGCGTTACACCACTGTATTACAAAAATCGATGAGTTAAGTTCAGTACCGTGGGCGAGGGGGGGTGGGGGGGTACACCCCCTGGGCCCCCTGAGACCGTCGGGTGGGGGCGGTGGGGGGTTCTGTGCCACCCCCCCTACGACTCCCAGGCACCCCCCCCCCCCCATCGGCCCCCCCCCCCTCGAAAATTTGGCCGACACCCCGTAAAACTACAAAGTTAAACCGGAGCTGGAGCTGATCCCTGATCCCAATGTTTCACCCCTTCAACAAAGCTGTCCATCAAGGCACTATGGTAGTCAAGCAAGGATTATGGTATCTGAGTGAAAGTTGTTTGGCTAATCAACGGGACTCGATTGATGCTAAATTTGACTAGATTCGTTCAAGTATAACATTGCATGGACAATAAAGCCAATTTCATGCCTGAAAATGGTGAAAACTTAGTAGAATACCGTGCTTAAAGGGGTTCGAAAGTCAAACTGTGGTTACGGTATCTAAATGAAAGTTGTTTATCTGATCAAGAGTAATTGACTGATACACATTTGAATCAATTGGAACAACTAGAACACTACAGGGATGAAAAAAGTCACTTTCAGGCCTAAAAATGGTTAAAAAGCAAAAATCGTGCTCTGCGGGTTACGGTAATCATAATATAGTTGCGGTATTTAAATGGAAATTGTTCGCATAAATAAGGGGAGCCGATTGATACCAAATTTGACCTGATTAGTTCAAGTATAACACCACACGGATTAGAAACAATCCAAAAAAGAGCCAAAAAGCCATAAAATTGCAAATATTGGGTTACTGTAACAAAATTTCGCAACGGCACTTACTTTTTCGGATTCAGCGCAAAAAGTTGCCCTAATACCCTTCCGTTTTTGTCGTGTTTTTGTCGCGGATTAACCGTTGCTCCACAGTTTGTCGACATACCGGGTAAAAGTGCCTAAACAGGGCAAAAACCACATACTCTTTTAGTTTTTCTTAAATTTAAAGCATAAAACAGCATTTTTTGTATAACATTGTTAACATGAGAAATGTGCGCAAGTAATAGCAAAATCGATTGGTTTTTGAATTTTGTTAATAGCTTAACGCAGAGGCAAGTTAGAACCATTTTTCTAAAGATCCCCCAAAAAAACGGTTTTTTCGTTTTTTGAAGCATAAAACCTGGTCAAATTAAAAAATAAATATGATTTTCGAACTCAGCGCATCGAGACGGTTCGATTGGTGCTAATTTCGTCAAAATTTGAGAACTTTTCAAAAACTGTGCCTAAGGGGGGTCGGTATTCTGAAAAAGCCGATCTTAAAATTGCCCCACAGCCATGAAGCATTTTCTCTGTTTGTGAGGGCAAACGCATATTGGGACACATTTAATATAGGACAGATAATAGTCAACGTTCTTTCATGCGTGTTTGTAAATCGGCACAAAAATCACGATGTTCAAGAAATGTTCACAACGGCAACGATTTTGGCAATACCTCCGCGACCCAATACCGCAGCGCCCTTCGGAATCGTTCCGACATTAAACTGTAGACGAACGGGTTTACAGCGGCACTGAGAAAATGCAGCACTCCAGTGAGCGCCCAGATCAACTGTAGTGTTTCGTTGTGGTCGCCGGTGCACGGCACAAAGCCATCATAGTCGCAGGCTAACCATCGATTTAGGAACCGCTGCACGTGCAGTGGCAGATAACACGCGAAGAACACGGAGGTGACCACCACTGCAATGGAAAACTGTTCCGTTTAGAAGTGGTTAGGATACGTTCTGCAATATTTTGGAGTTTGGACAATATTGCAATATCGCATCAAACTTGAGAAACACGGCACTTTTTTGAAAATTATCTCCTGCAAAGGCTAGTGTGACTACCATACAATAAAACGTGCACGATTTGTCCACTTGGGTCACGTGCATTTTGTTGACCGTCTGTTGTGTTCTGCTTTCAGCGTCCACCCACCAAGCATTCTGACGACCAGCAGCTGTGCGCGTCGTGTGCGCTTCTGTCGCAGGCTGTTCGGATAGCGACTCAAGCTTCGCACGGCGTCACTCCGGCGACTCTCGTCAACAACGCAATCGTTACTGTTGTTGTTGTTGTCGTTGACTGCACCGGCGTCCTTGTTGTCGTTTCGTCCGCCGTCGCCGTCGTGTTGTTGTTGGTGGTGGTACTCTTGTTGTTGTTGGTACTCTTGTTGTTGTTGTTGTTGGTACTGTTGTTGTTGTTGTTGTTGGTACTCTTGTTGTTGTTGTTGTTGTTGTTGTTGTTGTTGTTGTTGTTGTTGTTGTTGTTGTTGTTGTTGTTGTTGTACGCCATCGTCATCCTCGTTGTGCAGCAGCGTCGTGGACAGATGCTTCAAGAGCGACCGCTCACTGGTCGCCTCCAGCAGCAGGCGCTGCGTTCGCACCCGGTGTAGCGTCGTCAGAATGCGTGCGAACCAATAGAAGATCAAGCACATCGGCGTGAAGAACACCGCGAGCAGATAGAGCTCGTTCCACGGAAACGCGCGCACCGAGCGCCGCGGAATGTTGCACACGCGCAGCTGCGGCAGCGCTTGCTGGCAAACGGACTCGTAGCTGACGACCACACGGTACTGGCTGCGATGCAATCATGCGGATGCGCGAGCGAGCGCCAGCGAGCGGACAGCGCATCACGCATAATATGAGCCGTTATCCCCTCGCGCGCTTTTTTCAAATTTGCTCGCTGCGTCCAGCGAGCATAGTATAAGCCACAAACTTGGCACTGTGCACACGAAACGAACACCCAAAGTTGTGCTTGGAGCCGCGAAAAAATTTTTATCCGACTACTTTTCATACGCTGTAGACACGAAAAACCTATTCTGAAAACAGTGTTACTTCTTTCCCTTTGTATTTTTTTTTCAGCTATGTAATCAACATGTGTTCGCCCTTTAAATTTTTGCCTGCGACACTTTCACAGTCGAACAAAAATGTCCCCTGGGGTAATTCCATCCGGAGATTTTGAAAATCGGGTTAATTTTTTACCCAGACCCTGTTTTTGGGTAAAAAATTGGGCATTTTTAATTGTTTGGAGGGTTTTCACCTGGTTTTAAGTGTTCGCCCTTTCAATTTTTGGCTGGGACACTTTCACAGTTCAACAAAAATGTTTCCTAGGGTAATTTCATCCGTATTTTCTGAAAATTTAGTTTATTTTTTTGCCCGGGCACTTTTTTGAGTTAAAATTGTGCATTTTTGAAAGTTCGTAGCATTTTGACTGAGTATCAGTTTTCACTCTTACAAATTTTGTCTGAGCTACCAAAAAAATAGGAAAAAGGTCTAGTCCGTAGTAATTCAATGCGCTGATCACGGATTTTGGGTTAGTTTTCTTACGTGAGCAACTCTAGATGCTGAATCGTGACGATTTCCGGCGAATCGGCCGTGGAAATGGGCGAAATCGGTCCAGAAATGAAAAACAAGAAAACTATGTTTTCCAGTGTAATTCAATGCGCTGATCACGGATTTTGGGTTAGTTTTCTTATGTGAGCAACTCTAGATACCGAATCGTGACGATTTCGGGCGAATCGGCCGTCGAAATTGGCGAAATCGGTCCAGAAATGAAAAACAAGAAAAGGGTGTTTTCCAGAGTAATTCAATGCGCTGATCACGGATTTTGGGTTAGTTTTCTTACGTGAGCAACTCTAGATACTGAATCGTGACGATTTCGGGCGAATCGGCCGTGGAAATCGGCGAAATCGGTCCAGAAACGAAAAACAAGAAAAAATGTTTTCCAGGGTAATTCAATGCGCTGATCACGGATTTTGGGTTAGTTTTCTTACGTGAGCAACTCTAGATGCTGAATCGTGACGATTTCCGGCGAATCGGCCGTGGAAATGGGCGAAATCGGTCCAGAAACGAAAAATAAGAAAAGGGTGTTTTCCAGGGTAATTCAATGCGCTGATCACGGATTTTGTGTTAGTTTTTTCAAGTGAGCAACTCTAGTTACCGAATCGTGACGATTTCGGGCGAATCGGCCGTGGACTTCAGCGAAATCGGTCCAGAAATGAAAAAAAGAAAACGGCGTTTTTATGGTAATTCAATGCACTGATCACGGATTTTGGGTTAGTTTTCTTATGTGAGCAACTCTAGATACCGAATCGTGACGATTTCGGGCGAATCGGCCGTCGAAATTGGCGAAATCGGTCCAGAAATGAAAAACAAAAAACGGTGTTTTCCATGGTAATTAAATACACTGATCACGGATTTTGTGTTAGTTTTTTCATGTGAGCAACTCTAGATACCGAATCGTGACGATTTCGGGCGAATCGGCCGTGGAATTTAGTGAAACCGGCCCAGAAATGAAAAACAAGAAATCGGTGTTTTCCATGGTAATTCATTGCGCCGATCACGGCTTTTGAGTCAGTTTTCTTATGTGAGCAATTCTAGGTACTGAATCGTGACGATTTTGGGCGAATCGGCCGTAAAAATAGCAGAGACGAAATTGGCCTAAAAACGAAAAATGAAAAACCTGAGTTGTCCGGGGTTTAGAAGAATGTGTGACCAACGTATTGTGATTTTAGTCCGACCTTTGGGGCTTATGTAAAAGTCAGAATATATCATCTATTATACTAAGATAGTAGCTGCACGTTCGTGTGGCACTTTTTTGCAATTTGAATTGGCGCTCATTTTTGCTATTTAAAAAAATGCATCTCAATTTTTTAACCTATTATCAATGCCAATTATTTTCTCAAAGACGTCACTGTTCACTACGAAGTCATCATGATACTCTTTGGTCATCTGCGACAGCGCTTTAACATGCGATTGACAAATAATGGTAATTGTTGCTGTTCACAACTTGATGACCGAAAGCGAAAATTGAAAGAAAACCAACTATGAAAAATAGTTGCGCAATTGTTTTTAAAAAAACGGGTTGCAAAACGACATCGACATTGCAAGTGCACATTGCACTTTCATTTCAAAACGTTATTTTTTGTATCTTTTGGTTGAAAAGTTTTTGCTTGAGAACTTTTTCAAAAACAGAAAAGTTTTATCTAAACAAGTCAACTAAAAAATTAATTGCGAAATCAAATACACTGGGGTTGAGGGTTGTTAATGAAGTGCATGATAAGGATTAGCTTAGAGCAGGGTGAACGGGTAAAAACATTACAGCAAAATTATAAACTTCGCACTTCAAATTTGTTTTCAACACGCGGGTTTAATTAGAAATGTGTCAGTTTAAAAAAAAAAGTTCAAAATTGCAATTACAAATTACATTCAAAAACGATTTTAATAAAGCGTTGCTTTTTGTCTGTTCAATTCAATTAACTTTAAAATCGTTTTTAACGGGAACAGCAATTGACCATTAGTGATTAAAAAAGATTGTTTTTAATTTTAAAACAGAATGCAGTAAAGATAGTGTTCGCGATCAGAATATTGTTTTTGATAATTTGAACGGTAACGACCAAAGCAGCTCACAATCAAAATGCAATGCATTTTTTAGCACGGTTCAAAAAGCCAAAACCGGGCAAAATCCATTCAAAAATAATAATTGTATTTAACAGATATCAGCTAACCGTGCCGTAGGCACGGGTCAATTGGCTAGTTATCTAAAAATGCGGGAGACGCATATAAAAGGAGGAATATGGCCTTGTGTAAGCAGTGAAAGACTTGGCTCGACAACGCTTTTCAAGTCTCTGATGTGGTACACACGGATACAAGTACATAAGAGTCATATTTTTGCGCCGTTTATTTTTTATTTCGGTTGCAAGTGGCAACCCTCGCACTCGTAGACAAATGAAACTTTCACATATATTTTTTCTAGCATTTAGCGACCTCTAAAACCACTAAAATAACGATCAGACTTTAGATCGCTGACACTGGTTTGCACAAAGTGTATCGCAGAGGCATTGGGAACGCAAGGTCTCCTTCTGTGGCAATGACTCACCGGTTTACCCTGTCACAAGAGTTTGGTAAAAAGGGTGAAAATCAACGGAAGACAACACTTTTTGCACTGGTGCTGCTGTATGCACAGCGGTGCGTACGTCAGCAACAACGATAAAGCTACATGCAGCAATGTTTTGCAATCTCTGATGTTTCTGTTTTTTGCACAGAATTTACAGTATAGCCGATTAAACATGGCAGTTTTTTTCAGGGTGCAAGGAGCGCGCGAATTTTGAATGAAAGAAAAAGAAGTTCAGAAACCAAATTGTATGCCAAATTTGACGCGTTTTTTAAACTAATGGATTATCCGTATTATTCTGTTCATTCTTTCTCCCTTGCACACATGATTGAAAATTATGTTGGCATTTTTGAAAAAGACAACTCCTAGTCAGCGACTAATGCCGCCTTGATGGACTGCCTCATTTATTCGGCCATGCTGTACAGAATTTCGCACATGATGTGATTTTAGACTAAACTGAAGAGGACAATTGAAAAATATCTAGATAACTTCAAAGGTTTTACGCTTTTCAGCAAGCTTTTAAACAACAAACGCGGCGCAAAAATATGACTCTTATGTACTTGTATCCGTGTGTACCACATCAGAGACTTGAAAAGCGTTGTCGAGCCAAGTCTTTCACTGCTTACACAAGGCCATATTCCTCCTTTTATATGCGTCTCCCGCATTTTTAGATATACTGTATATGTACGTTACTGCAATATGCATTCGATATCATATGCAACTAAGCTGATTGGTTGGTGATCACGTGATGACGCAAGCATCATTCATGTAAACGGTGCAGCCACTGCTGTGGAGGCGGAATCTGTCCTGCACGGGATCACCAATAACCAATCAGCTAGATGCATATGATATCGAAATGAAACTTATACAATTGATGATACGTGTATGAAGCACTTTCAAAAACAGAAGCACTTTGACTCACTGGAGCTGATTCACATGGTAGACATAGACAATCAACTAACCTTTTTATGTCGATTAAAAAAAATTTGGTGTACCTGTTTTTCGCAATTGCTGGTATTGCTGCCAACGTCCAAATTAAAAGGACGTAAGTAGAAATTTTTCGTGAATTCAAAATGGCGTTCAAATGAAGCGGGTAACAGATTGCAACGAAGCGTTCTAACGTCAATGCGGCAATTGTGAATATCGACGCATTTGTGCAGATGCCTAAGAAAATATCTGAAAAACAGCAAATACCGAGGCGAATTTGACACTCCAGTAGTTCAAACGATGTCAGTTCAGTATTACACGACGGTAAACGCGCAAAATTAAAAAAAATCCGTTTCTTTCATCTAATTCTTTTTGAAAATCTTTTCAAATTAAAAAAAAGCAAAAAAGGTGAATTATTGTGACAAACTTTTTGCGAGACAAGTCGCCAGACCGAACGGCGATTGATGCGGCATCCAGAGATGCCAGAGGTCGACGGGCACGCCAACGAGCAGCAGCAGCGTGTCGGCCGCGGCGAGATTGCAGAGGAAGAAATTCGTGTGCGTCTGCAGTGGCGGCGTTCGCGAGATGACCATCGCCGTCAGCAGGTTGCCGGTGATGCCGACGATGAAGATCAACAAATACGCGTACGTGAACAAGTACAGCTCGGGCGACTTCACCAGTGGCGTCGAGCTCCATGCTGCAGAAAAGATAAAGCGTTTGATCGAAACTGGAACCACACGAGATTAGATGTTTGAAGGTTTGAATTGTTTCATTTGATGTGGCATTTTGCGGTTTGCGCTGGAGGACTTGTGAAACTTTCGAAATTACGCCGAGACTTTCCTGGTGTCGCCTGGTCAGCAGACATGAACATGGTTATGACCTGGCGCAGCAGTGGGGTCGACATAAAACTGAAGACATGATCGCACACAAACCTTCGTGCAAGTCGCGAACGGCTTTCCGAAAGACTGGCTGTTCGCAGAACCACGTCACGTTGCACTGTTCGACCGAGACGTTGACGAAACCGCAAATCGCACGAGCATAAAGAAGTCGGTGTAACTCATGTTTATTCATGACGCGCTTACGTTGGACGTTGTTTTTTGTCAGCAGCTTTTCATTTTATTGTTCACAAAATGAATGATTTGAACGTTTTTCACTTTACGTATATGTGCATGTGAACTTTTGAATTGTTTTTTCGGGTCTGAGCAGCTTGCACAGCAGAAATGGGACAAAAAAGCATTGGACGGAACAGGATAATTGGCTTTTTGTTCAATATTGTTTCAGCTGAATTGTAGAACACGCTGCACGGCGCTACAGTCGAAAAACGTTTCACGCTTGCGAAGAACGTTAACGACCTCCAAGCGGCAAAATAAACAATTTTGTGGAAAAACCAGACGCGTTTTTTTGTTTGTCAAAAGCACCAGATTTTCATGACCGTACACTGTTATCGACCATTTCATTGGATGCAAACACATGCGCTGGAAGAAATAAAATAAGATGGAAATATTGTAAAAACAACGTATTTGACTTTTCGTAAAACCATTAACGAATCCAGTTGAGCGACTGGATTTCATTTCTCATTCTGGTTCCACCACAAACAAACAGCTCGCGTTTCACAGGATTAAAAACTGAAAGAAACCATTTCCTTTCAGCAAATGTCGCCAAAACGAAAACACAAATTATTCCGGTTATCAGAATTCTTGACGTGCGAGTGCTGACTGCTAGTACTAAGTGCTGCTGTTTTTAATGGAAGAATGAAAGAAAAACCGTGATAACAGGTTCGTTCGTCAAAAACACGACGACACAAGGGTTCTGGGTGGCCGCGAAAAAAAACAGTTTCGGAAGGTTGCCGACTGACTGCTTTCATCTTTTGCGATAAAACTTTTCGGCAACAGAAAAATTTGCAAAACCTTTCTGCACTGGTCTGTTTTTTGAAACAAAATTTGTTGTGCACTACCTATACCAGCTGTAGCCCCCAACAACTAATTTGCGCCGCTGTATACAATTTGTCAAATTTGTGTTGGCGGTGAAACGACGCTTGTGTGTGTAGTAAATTGGAAAAACAGCTTTTTTGCAACATGTTTAGAATTATTTCCTTCATCTTTCTCATTTGGAACACACACAAATGTTTAAAACAATAAGAAATAGGTATACCTTCTAAATCTCAGCTGAAAATTTCCATATTTACCGGATATACAGGGTGAACCAAAAAAGGTTCCAACTTCAAAACGCTCTTACTGCTCGTGCTGAAACCTTATGATTAAATTTGGAACATTGTTAGAACACTTTGGGAGGTTTTTCTGATCTAAATTATTATTGGTTTACACGTTTCAGCTCATTTTTACAGTGTAATTTTCAAAAATAGCATTTTTGACACAAAAACAAAACTGAAAATGGAATCGCATTTTTCACTATGCAGAAAACAATCAATCTGCTAAGGTTAAAAATCAGAGTGGCAAATTGTGTGAAGTGAAAAAAGAAAAAAAAATGCATCTGAAAAGATAAATTCGCATCTGTTCTGAGCGGAACCACTCACGCACGCTCAGACTCGAAGTGAAACATCAGAGTTAACAAAGACTGCTCAAATGCAATTCGGCGTTGGTCATCTCCTGGCTACTGTGTGCGTATTGCTTTTTTCATCTTTTTTGTGTTGTGAACACCCGGGTTGTCACAAAGTTCATCATTTGGCATTTGTTACAGCTGAATCAACCGTTAGTATTCCACAACATTTATCGATTTTCCACGTTTTAAAAATATTCTGCTGTAGTGAGTGATAGGTGCTACATAACCTAAAAAATTGGTCAAAAAACCTCCTGAAGTGTTCTGATAGTGGTCCAATTTTAGCACGAAACATCTCAGCACAAGTAAGTGAGAGCATTTTGAAGTTGGAACCTTTTTTGGCTCACCCTGTATTGTGACTTTTTCGGAGACCGTTAAGAAAAAAATGAAGTTTCAGTCAATAGCAATATATAGAAAGCTAACAAGAACACAGCAGTAACTTGTACATTCATTACGTTGTCAGCTAAAGCTATTTACAGATTGAAAACTGAAAAAACAAAACAAAATGCAAATGAAAAACAATGAGAAACAGTTTCAAAAAAATTATGCACAGTCAGTAAGGTACGGACTAAGGTTGCACGTGTGTCGTTCCTAATATCAAAAATAAATCATGAAAGAAAGTAAATTAAAGCAACGTTACAGAAGTTTATCAAAATAACAAATAGCAAGCCAAAGAAGCAGGAAAACTGTTGAATATCAAGAAAGAAAACAATATGCAAATGATGCAGAAAATTGGCAAAAAAGCAAAATGTGGAGTAGACAAACAATAATAATACCATCCGCAAAACATACATACGGTATGGCCGATTAAACATGGCAGCTTTTTTCAGGGTTCAAGGAGCGCGCGAATTTTGAATGTAAGAAAAAAAGACGTTCAGAAACCAAACTGTGTGCCAAATTTGACGCGTTTTTTTAAACCAACGGAATTATCCGCGCTATTCTGTTCATTCTTTTTCCGTTGCACACATGATTGGGAATTATGTTAGCATTTTTGAAAAAGACAACTCCTAGTCGGCGACTGATCCCGCCTTGATGAACTGCCTCATTTATTCGGCCATACTGTACTTATCAACACAACCTGTTTAAAAGGAAACGACAAACCTAATTGAACAAAACATGATCACTAATAAATAACATGAAGTTTGGCGGTACTGAACAACTTCTTCACGGAATGTTTTAGAGTACAAGAAGCGAATCAATCAAGCAAAACATTGGAATATAAAACACTAAAACAATAAACATCAAAAGGAAACACAAAGGATTCAGCGATACACGTCACAATCACAATAGCAGAACACATCACTTTGTTGACACAACTTTTCAAATCAAACAAACAAGTTAGGGATCTGAACAGTGTTTTTAAGCTACCAGATAACTTATCACAATGCAAAATATCAAAATACAGCTTGGGAGGCTGTTGGAACTGCGCTTTACAACCCCAAAAATACTTTACAATGACTTGCCAACGACACTGCAACTAGAAAGTTAATATGGTACAAGATTAGAAGCGTGAGATTCTTGAAGGTAAAGAAAGATATGATACAACGAAAATTCAAGGATAATTGGAAATCAGTTCAACGTTCGTTCGTGCATAAAATTCTGCAAACTTTTATCAAGAGCAATGCACTGATGGTCTGCTATTACGCAGAAAAGTAAGTTTAAAAACCAACAATCTTCCAAAGTCTTGTGCAAAGTAAAAAATTGCCAACCATTCATTTGAAAAGCGCTAACGGTTTTCAGAGTCACACTACCAAATCACCAGCTAATCTAAAAAACCAACTGTTCAACTCAGCAACTTCAACAGCACACATGACACACTAAGCCCATCGGCATGCAAGGTTTCAGACGTTCCTGATCAAGATGTCGGCACTATAAACAGTATCCATGAAGTGGTATTTAGTGACGCATAGCTGTGTTACAACAAAAGCAACGCGCTCACTAAAAACACTGCTTCATGAATGCCCTTTCAGCGTACACCCAATCAAGCGTGCGACGTTGGCGGTGGTGGTAGCGCCCAGAGTATGGCACTCCGGTCGGCACTAGTCGACAGAAAACTAAAGTCGTGCGGATGCCAGCGACACTGGATCACCTTGTCGTGGTGTTCCGCCACTGGCAGATACATCATCGGCGACGTCAGATCACCGCGCATGTCCGTCAGCACCACTCTGTAAAGAAATACAACTTTGCAGCTGTGTATGATCTTTTATTACGGTCCCGAGACTCAATGCGCGCATAGATAGGTAAACAGCTTCATGCATGACGCGCGGGAATTCAAAATTGGCAAAGTGGGCCGAGTCCCTAAAATAGAACCAGGTCACAATGGTTGAAACTGGTTTCCTTTCAAAAGCCTGCAAACGCATTTAGTTGCAGAACCCAACAAAAAATGATAATACCTATTTTAACTTTACTTCAATTCATTCATATAATGAAAAGTTTTAAAAACAGACAACTAAGCTGAATTTTACTCGCTGCACTCTCAAATCACTCACTTCTTATCATAGGAGCCGGTCAACAAGTAATACGTGCCCGGACTAAAGCGCACCGTGCGCACCTCGTCGCCATGCGGACGGAAGATCTGAATCAAGAAAGATGGGAAACGTCGGATAACAACACGTGTCATCACACGAAGTTTGCGCATTCATGTGCGATAACATTCAGTTGAATTGCACGACGAATCTATTGCAGCTAGCAGCAGCATGCGTCTGTCTGCCGCATTATTTCCAGCAGACCTGCACGACTTTCTGCTCGAGCACGTCGTACAACATCACCGAGGCGTCCTCGTGCCCGCTGACCAGCAGGCGGCCGCCCGGATCGACGCACACCGACGTCACCGGAGCGCCTGCCACAAAAGAACAACAACAATAATAATAATAATAATAATAATAATAATAATAATAATACGTTCTGTGCACACCAAACATCGCCCACACAGCAATTTTGTGCACAGAAAGCACGCATGCACGTGATCACCAACCAATCAGCTGATTCCCTATAATTTACGAGTTAAGACTGTAACAAAAATAAACCATTTAACGTCGACCGACAACGCTTATTGACAATTCCAAATGTGTTTTGGTTTCGATCGCTCTCATTTCAATGGTCTTTAATTTGACTCTGCAAACATCATGATCGCTCGAGCAGCCAGTGAAACACACTCACTTGCGGCCCTCGGTCCCGGCGCGATGACGTTGATCGCCTGCGCACATCGGAGGTCCCAGAAGCGGATCGTCTTGTCCTGCGAGCACGACGCGAACGTGCAGCCGGCCCACGCGTACATGCCGAGGATCGGCGCTGCATGCAACAACGCAACGGTGGTGTTCATTCAACATGCGCATAAGCATTCATTTTTTAAAGTATCTGGATAACAGCAAATCTTTGGAAACCGGAAAACAACAGAGAACGTTTGCTGCAACTTATTGCCGTGAATGAGCGATATAATGCACCGTGTTCACGGTTTAAGTAGAGATTTACCAGTTAAGCGTCGTTCATGAAGCAGTATTTCAGTGACCGCGCGTCGCCATGTTATAATACACGTCACCAAATACTGTGCTTCTTGAATGTTGTTTCAGTTGGTCTTGGAGTGGAGATGGGTCCTTGGTGTCGGGTGTTGCTTTCTTTTCAATAGTTTCAAACAATTGTGAGAAGTACTTTGCCGGAAACCGCAGTCTGCTCTCTCTCACCCGAGTGTCCATGCATGGATCGCACCGCCTGACCGGTGGCGCAGTCGGTCACGTGAATCTGGCAGTTGCCGGCGCCGCCGCTGATCAGCAGACTCGTGCGATTGCTGGTGTCCTCGATGAAGATCACGTCGCGCACGGTGCCGTCGTGCAGCGTCAGCTCCAGTTCAGCGCCTGACACAGCAGACACACGTTCAATGTCGCGTGTAGAAGCAGTGCACCGGAGTTTGTGCAACCATCAAACTTCTTGGAATTGATGTGTGCAAGAGGTGAGGGGAGGTGGAGCTATAAATGCAAACAAAAAACACTGAATTTATGGTTAAGCACACGCTCTCGCCTTTCTACGACTGCAGTTTAGCTCCGACTCCATAACATTCCCAACTGATTTGTTGATGCATGCATTTTGTGCATAGATTGCTGTAGAGGCGGAGTTTGGGGGAGTTTGGCTTGCATAGAATCCATGCATGCACGCGACCTCTAACCAATCAGCTAGGTTGGATATGTCATTGAGTTACACTGCAGCTAACGGTCGGACTGCGTGCGTGTGATACTGATTCTTCCAGCCCGACCTTACGAACGACCGAACTGAAGTTACTCCAGCCAAAGGCCAACCGACCAATCTTGCACGACTCCGCATTGAAGCCCATCAGTCGTACGGACTTGTCGTTGCTGCCGGTCGCGAGGAGCTCGCCGGTCGGATTGTAACTGACGCAGTAGACGCTGCCGCGGTGCTGTTTCGGCCGCGTCAGCAGCGTGTCGGGCGCGCGTGTCGCGTGCTCTTCCCTGTCGGTTTTCGTGATTTCGAGGGTTTTTTTGATCGATGATGACTGATTGTGGATGAATTTGATGGAAAACTGTTACTCTGTTCTTCTGCGGTACCGTGATGCAAAATACTCGAAAACGAGCTTCAGCGTGGTGAGCACCATGAGTGAAAAGGGGACAGTGTGCCACCACAATCGCACTAATCTATTTGTATTGTGAATGACACCGTTTGTGCACCGGCGTTATATCACATCGAAGTTTTCGCACCATTTTTTTGGAAAAAGATGCATCACCAAATATAGTTTCGCAACCTCGAGTGGGAGTCGAGCCGACTTTGACGCGTTCGTTGGCACTTACTTGACCGACAATGACTTCTGCATAAGTTACAGAGGTCGCGTCGTGCTATCCATGTTTACCTCCATCGTTTCAACTCCGGATACTTGCAGATGTGCAGCTGCTTCGAGTTTGTGCCAACGGCAAAATATCGCCCCGATGGGTGAAACGAAACTGCTCGTATCGCCTGCGAGTCCTCGACGCGACAGACCGCATTGAACTGAATGTGCTTGCCGTTGCTCTGAAACGAGTTTTTTTTAAATCGTTCAGGAACTAATTTGGGCTGCAAGTTGGAAGCATTCATCACAGACAATCAGTCAGTTCAGCTGAAAGGCATGAAATCCCACACACCGCACGTCAACAAAGAATGAAATCAATCCGATTTCGAAAGGAAACTGAAAGGATTCTTTTCCTGATCAATCATCACACTTTTTTGCGTACTCACCGTGTTACGCGGCTTTCGAGGTCGAGCAATGAAATTTGAACCCTTTGAAAGAAGCTAAGATTTGGTTGTTTTGTATTTGAACATTTTTCTGCTCAACCTTCTCGAACATTGCGGTTTTTCAATTTTAGTTGCCGTCCCTGTCTTTCCAACATACAGATACAGCAGAAGGCACGAGGGACTCGCAGTCAGCAACAATAGTGACTCCATTTAAGCACACTTTTTGTCAGTTCATTTCATTCAGACAGTCCAGACGTGCACACCAAAATACAAATCTGAAAAGCAGATTACTTAAGGAAAAGGAACATAACGTTTTTTTGTTGCTCTTGAACTGTTGCAACTGCAATGTTGAGTTTTATAATGTTGTAGCCTGCAAAACTACAATAAAACTGCTACAAATTTTAGAATTTACCCTGACCCATGTCACAACACAGTATCCATCAAAATGACTCACATCGATTTTGTGTCCCGCAAACACGACCAAAAATCTTGCCCCCTCAAATGCCTCTGGTAAAAAAACGAAAACGGGCTGAAATTGTAAGCGCCCGTCTGAAGGCCAAGACAATTAAAGTCACAACCGCTGTTCAGTTCTCAACGGCATCCAGCCAAAAACAACAGAGAGACCATGACATGTTAGTAAAACTCCACGCAGTCTCATTCCCAACACATCCGACAGACGAAAAGCGTCACAAAAGTTCAGCGGATCAGCGGGCACAAAAGATTCACAAAAAAACACAAAGGAGAAAAAATCGAATCGAACGCGCATTCACAGCGAAACACACACACAAAAAAACCAGACACCCCATCATGCAAATGTGTTTCGACGAGTCTAATAGTTCGGTCTTAGTCATGCCTGAAACCAACAGAAAAACAGAAAAAGGCGTGCGGACAAGCGATCGCAAGAGAACAATTTGAAAACTCAGCGCAAATGCGAAACGCGCACGTGTGAAATGGTAACCACCCGAACAATTTTTGGTCCCCCATATGCATTAGTTTCGATTCAAAAGTGAAATGTGTCTGCCCTTCGGAACTATTGAACTGACGTGTTCAGTGTTCATGCTCAATGTTTTATGTCATCTTTTAGAGTGCTCAAGCGAGCAGCACTCAAACACTGCACCAACAGAGCACAAGCATATGCATTTCGATTCGAAAGAGCTTTTCTATGCATTGAAATGAATAAAAATAGAAGAAACGCCACAACAGAGGGCCCTCCAAAAATGCGGTGTTATTTCCGTCC
Source organism: Theristus sp. LFF4_11 (assembly GCA_030248135.1). NCBI lineage: Eukaryota > Metazoa > Nematoda > Chromadorea > Monhysterida > Xyalidae > Theristus > Theristus sp. LFF4_11. The sequence continues at coordinate 32,327 of JASANC010003353.1, read as the reverse complement.
GACAATATCTCGGCCACACGGTCAAAACGGTTCGCTTTTATGGCACTTTTTCAAGCAACGCTCTCTTCAATAACAGCATGTAGGTAATTTGATCCGTTTATGGACTTTTTGCACATGTTATTATAATAGCTGAAATATTACGACTTTTGGGCCAATAACATTGCTTGGCCAAGGACTCGACTTCCTTTCAACTTCGTCCTTTGAAAGGTGACAGTAACTTTAAAAAACACGGCACGTTCGCCAACCTGACTGGAACTTGCTGTTGATGGATATTCGCATAAACTCGAATCATTTACTCGAACATTCGACGGTCTCTCCTTTCCCGTGCTTTCGGCAGCTGGTTTCCAAAGAGTTTTTGATTTCATCAAATCTTGGCGTTTATTCAAACGCAACGCTTTGAATTCTTCTTGAAGTACCATCAATTGGTCACGATTGCAGTTTGACATTATTCTTTCCCAAAATTCGTTTTTTCTCCGAAAAGTAAAACTTTTCAGGGTTCAACAGAAACACACATCCGCAGAGATGAAACGCAACGAAAAAATAGCAACAGAGACTGCGAGAAAAAATCTGAAAAAGTAAACACTAAAGCTGCACCACAAACCGCTTTGCTATGATAGGTACACAAACACTCTTCTTTTCATCATCATTTCTGTGCAAACTTGCCGGAAAGTGAAATTGATGTTTCCATTACGCACGCAGCTGAGCGGTGCCCAGACATTGAAAGATTGCAAAAGTCAACATATTCAAAACGTACATTTCACCAAAATACAAATGCTAAAGCTAAACTAACAACTTGCGCACTAAAGTACCATGTTTAACCATAAAGTGATACTCCATGCACATTTACACCATCATGACACTGACGAAAACTAAACAAAACCCATTTTGATAACTGTCTGGAGCTGACATAAACTTTACCAATGGATATCATTTTCCGTCCATCAAAACACAACAATTATGCACTTTTCACACTAAAGCGTTCTAATAAGATCAGTTTAGCGCGTGAGAATTTCAACTGAAAACTGCTTCGTTTCACATGTCAATTTTTTGTGATCTCGGAAATACTTGAATTGTGATGAACACGTTGCACGTAATTTCAATCTCGCCGCCCGCTACACAGCTAAACGATCGCAAACGCATCGGCACACACGCGTGCGCGCGACACTTACACCGCATGCGTGCCAGTGCGTTTGCCGTCCAAGCCGACCACAAAGACATGCGCACGCTCACCTGGTACATGCCGTGCTGTTGTTGCTGTTGTCGCTGCCGTGGCGCATAGTCGTTCGGCGGCGGCAACGGACTGGCGACCACCTGCGGACGTGCGTACGGGTTGTCGGCGTCGACCACACGAGCGAGCAGGCCGGCGGGCGCACGATGCTGCGGCGTGGACGCCACACTCGACATTGGACTCGTTGAGTAGCCGCCTGCGTTTAGCGGACAAGACGCAATGGATTCGGATGAAACGTGACACGAAAATTGAGACTTGCGGATGCCCTGAATGTACAGTGGCGGCCAAAAGTTTGGAAACCCCTGCGTGCGTTGCATATCGCGCAGTTTTGCGTTATTACTAGGTACATAAGCAAATATTTTTGATTTTTAGAACAAGCAATTGTTGTGTTCATAGAAACAGAGCTAGCATGTGTTGGGGAGAGACGCACAATAAAAGCACGCATATACCACCACGCATACACGCGCGCATGGGGGTTTCCAAACATTTGGCGCCACGTACACTATGAGCGGCTGGAACACCGCCGCATCAATTGTGGCCCCGAGACTGGCCTTTTTATTCGAACGTGTCCACGCGAAATGGCATCATACTCGTTTTTTTCTACAACAACCAACTACTCGCCATGCACAGCAGTCAAAAACTTTCAGTTCCATCAGTTCACTTTGAAAAGGAAAATCAACAACGCGGAACGTCTGGCGAATGAGTGGGCGTTTTAGCGCGCACGTGCACATGACGTCATCTGTTAGACACGTTCGAATCGCCGCACAATACGCGTCGGCAGGCAGCCAATCTTTTTTGTTTGAAGTGAAAACAATTCAAATGAGAAGTGACATTTTTGTCGAACCGGCAGCGCCAGACGTAACAACGGCGGCAGGAATCGGATACGGCGCCGACATGGCACCAGCGGCAGGCGCAACGCTCATCTGCATCATCTGATAGCTGACGGCGTCCAGTGGTTGCGCTGAACAGTGCAAACAGACATTGTTGACGCTGAACAAAAATGTTGCAAAGAACGCCAACTACATAATCGAAACCGGGACAATAATGATGGAAGTGTGGACGCTGAGCTAAAAACACACACACACACACACACACACACGCATCGTGTGAACCGGATTATCGTTGGAATGAAAATCGTGAATTGGAATGAAATAACCGTCAAGCAAACAAAGAAACTGTAAAAAGTCTGCCAACTTTTCCCCCAAAAATCACACAAAAAACTGCATGCCAACCGCCAGAAAAACAGTCTGGATCTTAGAATTGGAAACGTCCAAAAAGTGTCAAAAAAGGCACACTGAAGAACAATCAGCCAACTGCTAGAAAAATTGAAGTTCTACACACGAAACTGACATAAATATAAGTAAACGCTAAAAACCTTGCTTTAACAATGCACAAGAAGTAAACAATTGTTTACCATCATAAATATAGTTGTTCTGAAAGCGGACATGATTGGTGACTGGAAAACAAGGAAAGAAAAGAGGGATGTCACATGGTTGATCCTCACAGCTGTTGAAAGATCGCAAAAAGTTCTGAGTTTTATCGCGTCATCACATGACAGTCAAACGGCTAACAAAATTGCTACCTGTTTAATTGGGCAACATTGCAAAAATTGTCTAAGCGTGAATGTTTCGCGTGTTGCAACAAAAAAAATCAACGTCGCTTGCTCACCGGCTTGTGCGCGCTGTTGTCGCGCAAACTCCTGATACAGCCGCTGACCGCCCGGCTTGTCGGCCGTGCCGCGTAACGCCCCGGAAGCGCCGGTTGTTTGTGCGTCGCTGCAAAAAAAAACAGAAATCAATATTTTTTGCCGCAATTAGCTGATTGGCCGCGTTGGCATTGGGTGAAGCGGGACTAGAGCTGGACACCATAAGATGTCCGCTGCCACATCATCGCTGAGCGCCTGGCTAGACGGGTGTGTTTGTCTCTGTGTGACCGCACTACTCAGATAGTGCTAAAGACCATAAATGCAGTTGGCGCGTTTGCGTCGTGCATGTGACACCGGACACGCAAAGCAACTCAGCTGCGCACACGCAATCAGCAGCGGGCGCACACACCTGTTCGTGCCGATCGCGTCATCCTCGGGCACCGCCGGCAACTGGCTGACGGCCGCAGCGCGCCGCGACATCTCGTCCAACTGCTGTCGGGCGCTCTCTTGCGGCAGATGCATCACGGGCGCCAACGGCGCTGTCGGCATGCCTGCGCCAATCGACCCGCAATTATGGGATGGCGATTGTTGTTGTTGGGATTTTTAGGCGATGTTTTTAGCCAGGGCTAACCCAGAGAAGCGTACAGAACGCCATTGAGTAGGGCGCCCATCGAGTTTTCTCTGTCATTAAGTGCCTATACACCCCTCGGCGCGGCTCGATCCCCCGAGCGCACAGACTGTAGTCTAACGCACTACCACCAGGCCACGAGGGCGATCGCTTGCAGTGGGGCTGGCTGGGTCTTGCAATTGGATTGGAAGAGACACAACTGTTCGACCGCAACTGCCCGCAACCACACAAACCAAACCAAAACCAAATACGCAACGTACATAAGATCGTTTAACACCGTTTGCAAATAAGAGTGGGGGGGTCTAGCGCTACATGGGAAAGTTTTCAAACCAAGGGTGCAGGGACATTCTACTAATCAAGGCGCTTCAGGTTTACCCCCTGAGTACCCCCTGATTATGCCTATAAAGGTCGTTTTTAGGGTGCGGAAGTTGAAAAACCCTCGATTTTTTGCGATTTTTCGCAAAGTGTACCTTTTTAGCCCTACCGTATCTCGTAGTTGCACAGTTTCTGGAACCTCACACAGTATTCACGTGAAAGATCTTGCGGAGTTCTTTAAGGCCCTGTATCAATGAGCCCTTGCAAGGGGGGTCCCTGAGGCGCTACGACGCTAGTTAAAATTACTTTTTTTTTAAAAATTACGCTATTTTTTTGAAACATTTTTTTGAGCTCATAAACACAATTTTTCGATTTTCATTTTTGGTTCTACAGGGGGGTTTTCGGGGTCGCTGAATTCGAATCTGATCTTAGATTTTTGCCCCGGGCATTTTTTTGCCTTAAAATTGGGCAAAAACACATTTTTTTGCGTTTTCCAGTGTTTTTTGGTTTTAATTTTTAATTTTAAGTGCGGATTTTTTTTAACAAAGCTGTTTTACAACAGCCTTACAACCGCTGTATTGAAATCAGTTTTGATATTTTGCAACTGACCATTTGCCCACCCAAAAAATGGGTAAAAAGTTGATTTTTTTGCTTTTTGCACACGTTTTCGTTTCACAGTGAAAAAATCAAATTAGAAACAACTTGTAATTTTAATTTTTAGTTCTACATCAAGGGTTTCGGGGTCGCTGAATTCGAATCTGACCTTAGATTTTTGTCCCGGGCTTTTTTTTGCTCTAAAAGTTGGGCAAAAACACATTTTTATGCGTTTTCCAGTGGTTTTTTGTTTTAATTTTTAATTTTAAATGCGGATTTTTTTTAACAAAGCTGTTTTATAACAGCCATACAACCGCTGTATCTGAATCTGTTTTGATATTTTGCAACTGACCACTTGTCCACTTAAAAAATGGGTAAAAAGTTGATTTTTTTGCTTTTTGCACACGTTTTCGTTTCACAATAAAAAAATCAAGTTAGAAACAACTTGTAATTTTAATTTTTAGTTCTCCAGGGGGGTTTTCAAGATTGCTGAATTCGAATCTGACCTTAGAATTCTGCCCCGGGCATTTTTATTGCTCTAAAAATAGGGCAAAAACACATTTTTATGCGTTTTCCAGTGGTTTTTTGTTTAATTTTTAGTTTTAAATGTAGAGTTGTTTAAAAAACAGTTTCATAACAGCCTTACAACCGCTGTATCTGAATCAGTTTTGATATTTTGCAACTGACCACTTGCCCACCCAAAAAATGGGTAAAAAGTTGGGTTTTTTTGCTTTTTGCACACTATTTCGTTTCACAGTAAAAAAATCAGTTTAGAAACAATTTGTATTTTTAATTTTTAGTTCTACAGAGGGGTTTTCGGAGTCGCTGAATTTAAATCAGACCTTAGATTTTTGCCCCGAGCATTTTTTTGATCTAAAAATTGGGCAGAACCACTGGAAAACGCGTAAAAATGTGTTTTTTCCCATTTTTAGAGCAATAAAAATGCCCGGGGCAAAAATCTAAGATCAGATTCAAATTCAGCAATCTTGAAAACCTTCCTGGAAAACTAAAAATTAAAATTACAAGTTGTTTCTAACTTGATTTTTCATTGTGAAACGAAAACGTGTGCAAAAAGCAAAAAAATCAACTTTTTACCCATTTTGGAGTGGACAAGCGGTCAGTTGCAAAATATCAAAACAGATTCAGATACAGCGGTTGTATGGCTGTTATAAAACAGCTTTGTTAAAAAAATCCGCATTTAAAATTAAAAATTAAAACAAAAAAACCACTGGAAAACGCATAAAAATGTGTTTTTGCCCAACTTTTAGAGCAAAAAAAGGCCCGGGACAAAAATCTAAGGTTAGATTCAAATTCAGCGACCCCGAAACCCTCCATGTAGAATTAAAAATTAAAATTACAAGTTGTTTCTAACTTGATTTTTTCACTGTGAAACGAAAACGTGTGCAAAAAGCAAAAAAATCAACTTTTTACCCATTTTTTGGGTGGGCAAATGGTCAGTTGCAAAATATCAAAACTGATTTTGATACAGCGGTTGTAAGGCTGTTGTAAAACAGCTTTGTTAAAAAATCCGCACTTAAAATTAAAAATTAAAACCAAAAAACACTGGAAAACGCAAAAAAATGTGTTTTTGCCCAATTTTAAGACAAAAAAATGCCCGGGGCAAAAATCTAAGATCAGATTCGAATTCAGCGACCCCGAAAACCCCCCTGTAGAACCAAAAATGAAAATCGAAAAATTGTGTTTATGAGCTCAAAAAAATGTTTCAAAAAAATAGCGTAATTTTTAAAAAAAAGTAATTTTAACTAGCGTCGTAGCGCCTCAGGGACCCCCTTGCAAGGGCTCATTGATACAGGGCCTTAAAGAACTCCGCAAGATCTTTCACGTGAATACTGTGTGAGGTTCCAGAAACTGTGCAACTACGAGATACGGTAGGGCTAAAAAGGTACACTTTGCGAAAAATCGCAAAAAATCGAGGGTTTTTCAACTTCCGCACCCTAAAAACGACCTTTATAGGCATAATCAGGGGGTACTCAGGGGGTAAACCTGAAGCGCCTTAATTAGTAGAATGTCCCTGCACCCTTGGTTTAAAAACTTTTCCATGTATCACGGAATGTTCCTAGGGCCCCCCACTCTTATTTGCAAACGGTGTTAAACAGAAGAATATTTCGGTGTGAGGTCAGAAATTGTAAAACATTGTTTATTGAAGAAAATAAGACGGCCAATTCAACACCCACTCAGAATCTCTCAGATATGATTGTGCGCACTTGTGCTGTGCTCTCATGTGCAATGCATGAATCAGGCAATCTCAGAAGGCGACTGAGCAAACTCACTGGGCAAACCATAATTGAACCAACGATAATCGCAACACGTCATCAAACAGACTCAAGGTGACATCGTCTCATCGAACAAATCCAAAAAAAGACTCGCTCGCTGACCTCCATTATTCTGCACAAACATCGGCGGCTGCTGGCCGAGTGCTGCCGCCGGATCGACGCCCCCCGTGGTGCTGCGCGTCAAGTCGGACGTTTCAAAGAGCATATCAATCTGCGACTGTTGCATGGAGGCCTGCGGGAGCACAACTGGCTAAGGTGAACGTGGAAACCATCGGCAGGCACAAGCACACTAATGAACACACACTTGCGATGGAACTTTACCGGAACTGTTTGCCACTCATTATGATCACGGTGCTGGTGTTCTCGGGTCAGAGATTTAAAAGAAAAACAATTGAGTTCTGTCTGTCACTGCAACATTTTGGGAGGGGGGGGGACCGTTTCAACCACCGTTGGCGTTGGTTGACAATGGTAGCGGTACTCCGAAGCGGAGTGACAATGGTAGCCCCCGCCCCGCCCCGCCAGCTCAAACCAAACTAAACAAGAGACGGTATTTGTATTCACTGGTGTGGTTGGTGCAGCGTCAACGCAACGCAACGAACCACGCAGCGCCAAGCAACATTGGTTGACTCAACAACAATGCTGTGTCAAGCAAATCGGAATTCCAGAAAAAAGCAACCTGCAGATGCGATGGCGCCGGCGCGGTCGGCCGAATGTGGAAGCCGATGTTGGCAGTGGAACGTGACATGGCGTGCGCGGCACGATAGTGACTGGTCAGCAGGGCCACTGAACAAACCAGAAATCAAGCAACTTTGTTATGGGATGGCTCTCTGTATTCCGGCCCAGATGCAATAGAAGGGCGGCCTCAGCAGTGATGTGGCCCTCTTCTTTTTCTTGAGTGAAAAAACTTTAATTCGCAGAAAGCATAGAAATGATGATAATACACTCGAGGCGAGACACGATCAGAAGCACACACTGACACGTTTGAAGAGGCAGGAGCATGAAAATAATAGAGAGTCAAGTCAAACGGAACCTACCAAGTTACCACGGTAAGTTAGCTAAAACCCACAAAACAAACTCCAGCAAGCAAACGCTCCACCAACCGGATTGCTGCATACCAGCCAGACCGCCCATCATTGAGCGCGACATTTTTTCGGCCGACTTCAATTTCTGTTTCGGCACGGCTGCGTGCGGAAATTGATTGGCAGGCTGCACCGGGGTCGCCAAAATGTGCTCCGTCCAATTGGCGACCAGTTCAGGTTTCTGTAAAAAACAGGTAAATGCAAAACGCATCTGTGAAAGTTCTGCTGAAGGGGGTTGAACAAGACTGAAAGTGAACTGTGCACATTTTTCCATGAACAAAACACATCTTTGTTGTTTTGTTGTCCGACTGGCCCGACTGAAACACTGGCCTTTTGACACAAGCACGCAGGAAAACGCTACCCCGCCGCAGTCAAGAACATGTGAGTCGTGTTCAGACAAGAGCTAGAAAAACTGGCGCAGGTAAAAAAATTGCAAAAATTAACACAAATTGCACATCTGACACCAAAAAACACACCACCGACCTTCAAATGCTCGACACGCATGTCCAGTTGTCTTTGTTCGAACGGTAACGCAAATTGATCAGGCTGCACCGCATCCAGCCAAGAGACCAACGATAAATCCGTCGACGACAATTTTGCACGGCACTCCAGCACTTGCGGCACGCGGTCCGGAATGGCGTCGCCTGAAGTCGTTTTTTCTTTCAATTGAATTGAGAACTCCCGCTTTGCGGATTACAGTTACGGTTGACCCAATGAACATTGCACTCAATGAATCAACGTGTCTGGATCACACTGAGCCCGTCGGTGGTTGGTTGCACCACGACAAGACCCACTTTCAAACACTGCACCTCTGACAAGAGGTCGAAAACTCGATCGACCTCTGAGCAACGATGCACGTCTGGAGGAACACGAGAAAACCGAGTGCGCTTGCCTGGACACTTGCAAGGCGCCGCTTGACAAGCGAACACGCACAGCGACAGCATTGCACTGCCGGGCAAAGTCCGCAAAAAAACACAAGTGAAAAAGGCGCGTATTGGACGAGCGCAGCCGCAGCCGCACCAACCGGAGGCGTCGCTGACAGCCTTCGCCTGGCACGAGTCGACGCATCCCTCGTAGAAGAGTCCCTTGACGACCAGCTGCATCAGACGGTCGTTGTGCGCGGCGTTGGCGAGTGTTTGTGACGACTGCGTGCTCGGCGACGCGATGAACTTCTCGACCAATGGATAAACCTGAATGCAACGCAAAACGCTCGTTCGCAGGTGTGCGAAAAAAACGAGAAAATCAAACCAGATGCAAGCTGCATGTATGAATGACAAGTACGTGACGTTTCAGCAAGAAATCATCATGCTGTTTTGATTTTGTTCGCTGCTTGTTTCTTTTGTGAAGTTTCAGACGTGTGCGTGGGGGGGGGGGGGAATAGGACACTTAAAAGATCCAGAGGTAGTAGCTGTTCTTAAAATTTTGATTGTCCAAAAACAACACCAGGAATAAAGTAGAAACCGAAAACACTTTCATTCTGTTTTCGATGAAGATCGACAACTGTTTAAAGTTACATTTTTGAACGTCACTCTACATTTTAACGTTAATTAAAATCTACATTATGGGGTGCGACTGTTACCGGTGGAACAAATGAATAAATATGAAGGACAAAAATAAATATGATGAAAAAACAACGAAAAAAGCCAACCTTGTGGAAGCATTGCACGCGCGCATCGCTCGGATTCCAGCCCTTGAAATCGCTGTGTTCCATCAAACTTGGCAGCGTGACCAGCGCACACAGTTTCCGGTGGTCATCCTTGCTGGGACAAAAGTTCTCAAGTTCTTTCAACACTTCGACGATTTCCTGCAATCAAATTTAATGGCACAATTTCAATTTTCTAAAACTAGCTAATTGGCTGCATCCGATCGTTCCAGTGCAGTTCAGTTTTTGATGATCGTTGATTGGCCGCACTGTGTTTATAAACCCTTCAATGATTGAGCCCATTGAAGTGCCCAAAATGATATCGTTAAAATTTTAATAAATCAGCGTGCACACTGGTAAACGGACGTCACACGTTATTTATGACGACAATGAACATTTTCAGCAACAAACAACACATGTCAGAAAACAACTGTTCTCAAACAATGCAACCGACCTCAACAGTGAAATCGTTGTCGTGCATCGGGCCCGGCTCTTGACGCATACAGAGCAGCTCGAAATACTTGTACTTGAGTATCGCATACTTGAACTGCGTGAAATCGAAGCCGTCCACGCCGCGAAGCGGTTCGACGAAATCCAGTGCCGAGTCCCACTGGCCGTCCAGCACCAGCTGACGCAAAAACAGCGCGTCGTCGCTGTAACTCCCGTTGATCAGACCGGTCTCGCGTTCCAGGGCCAGCTGTAAAAGCGCGTTTCTTTGAACTATTATCAATTTTTTCTGGTTCAGCGACTGAATGCGTTTGCAGACGTGCAGAAAAAAACTAGTTTCATTCTTTCAATCTAAAAAAATTTCACTCCAAAATTGCCCTAGTTACTCGGCCCGGTTTGTTGAGTGAATTCGTTGCACTTGCACCTGCAGATGCTCAGCTTGTTGATGAAAAAGACTCGTTTACTTTTGTGCTTGCTTTATCTTCCATCCATCATGTGCGCTGTTCACAATCACGAGCTTGTCTTTTTTGCTTTTGAAAATAAATAGTTTTGTTGTTTCCGGTTTTGGTAATAACGTGAATTCTCAACATGTTTTTATGTCGAAAATAAATACAATTGCAGAAAGATCACAACAAATCACCATGCATGACCAACCTGCGCGATGTGCAAACCGCGCGACTCGAGAAACTCAAGAATCGTTTTCAGCAGATCCTGCTCGGACACTTGAACGGTGACATTCGGCATGGCATTTGTTGCAGAAAGGCGATTGTTTGTTGTGATTATCGTAATGCGATCAAACGAAACTATGAGACTATCAAATTAAGAAAAAGCTTGTCGTCGGAGTCGGTACGTTCGTCGTCCCGTGCCACGGCACTGTGTGACTGAATTTTTGCGGCCTTCTCAGCGGTGTTGGAGCGCGTCGCGCTGTGATTCATTTTGAGGTGATGAGTTGAGTGAGTATGAAATTTTGTCTGGCGGCCCCCCCCCAAAAATTTTCTGCACACCCTAAATTTTTGTTCGAAAATCATGATTTTTTGTCTATAAAGTCCATAATATAAGCTGAATATATGGTAACTAGACCATCTTCATTGTAATTTCAAAGATTTTGCAGCAAAATTTGGCGTTTTTCCTTCAAAATTTAAGCGAAAAAATATCATGGGGGGTGGGGGGGGGGTGGACCCCCCACAGAAAATGTTGAAAAAATGCACCCCCCCATGGGACCCCCATGGCGGGGGGTCCCACGTTACCATAGGTTGGACCCCCCTCACTTTTTGGTCGGCACCCCCCCCACGGCACCATACCGGCATACCCCCCCCCTTCGAAAATTTTTTTGGGCCCACGGTACGGTACTGTTCCGGAACCGGCGCGCGTATAACTAAATTAAAAAAAATTCTTGTAAAATACACAATATTGTGCAAACAAGCTGCTTGTTTGGCCAGAAACAACAAATTTGATCTTTTTTCAGTTTTCACCTTATAAAAAAGGCTCGGCTTAGGATTAGGATTAGATTTAGGATTAGGAACCTAAAACGACTTTATTGCAAACAACATCTGATCGAAAATCAAAAATCATTTTTTTTAAATTTTTAAATATGAATACCAATCCAAAATCTATGCAGGGATAGACACAAACGTCAAGAAAAATGCAAAAATTACGGTATTTTTGGAAAAAATTGAGATGAGATTGACCACCGTGAGGGGGGGGGCAGTACCGTGGGCCCAAAAACTTTTTTTTTATATATTTGAAGCACGCCCCCCACCGATTCCGGAAACCCGAAGGTACCAAACTCCGGTGGGATTGGGGAACGGACGGCTCACCATCCCGTGGAACCAATACCCTCGCCACGTGAGGGGGACAGCCTCTAAGCCCCGCTCTGTCCTGGGGGCACCAGTGATCTAAGCCCGATTTCGGTTTCGGTGGCCTGCGGTCGCTATATCCCCGCAGGGCAGCGAATCCGAAAGCTTCAGTTTAAAACCAGTCGTACTTTGATTTAGTACGACAGGACAGGCAGTACCGTGGGCCCAAAAAGTGAGGGGGGGGGGGGCATTTTTTCAAAATTTTCTGTTTTTTCAAAATTTTTCTGTGGGGGGGTCCACCCCCCCCCCCCCCCCCCCACCCCCCATTGATAATTTTTCGCTTAAATTTTGAAGGAAAAACGCTAAATTTTGCTGCAAAATCGTTGAAATTACAATGAAGATGGTCAAGTTATCATATATTCAGCTTATATTATGGACTTTATAGACAAAAAATCATGATTTTCGAAAAAAAATTTTAGGGTGTACGAAAAGTGTAGCAACATTTTAGAGTAGCAGCACTGTCCTATTTTTGAGTAGCAACATACAAACAGCTCATTTAAAGCTATTTCAGCCGCGAAACTTTGTAAACCTACGTTATTTTGCACGGAGATTTCAAATTTTGACCTTGTGGGTTACGGTAACGCTCGGTTTGGTCCCAACACGATCTTAGTTCCGTCAACAATTCACAAACAGCTTGGTAACCGCAACCAAACCGGTGAAACATGCTATTGCAGATTTTGAATTTCAGCTTTCTGGATTACGGTAACGCCTGGTTTGGTCTCAACACAATTTTAGTTTTAAGCACAGCGTACACACACGACAACACACAACAACACACACACACGCGCGCAAATGCTAATTGTTTGGGATTGGGTTACACCAAGAGACTTTCAATTGTAGTGACCAATCTCGCTAATATATGCAACTACCTGATTGGTTGCCCTAACCCCTGTTCCTAACCTAAGCCAAGCCTTTTTAAAAAGCATGAATAAAAATAACTGCGTTTTTTGATACGTTTGAAAAGTTTTTGTTGGCGGAGCGTGTGTATGCGCGCCAACGCCAATGGATCATGAAGCCGAGGCCGAGCCGAGCGAGCAATGCTGAAGCTGATGCGCAGGTTGGGATTATCATAATAAAGCTTTGCTTTGCGCCAATGATGGGCAGATGGGCTGATTCTGATTGATAAACGTTTGAAAAATGAAAAATACAAATTACCAGTGCAGTCCTAAATAAAGTCCGATAACGCATATGCCTGGAGGGAGTAAACCATTAGATGTGGTTGGTCCCTTTGGTTCGTCCATTGTGTGTCTTGTCCACAACGGGTTTCGAATTCCACCTACAGAACGGTAGACAGAAGACCTATACCTGCGCTACAGACGCGACAATTCCAGACAATTTAGTTTAAAATATTTCGGAATTTTCACTGTTTTCGATCCCTACGTTTATCTTAGTAATCACTACAGCTAACAGTAAGAAATGGAAACCATCAATTAGTCAAACGGTGACAACTGTTTTTCATTAGTACAGTTTGAGACTATGCTCCAACGAATAATTAGCAGTAGCAGGTCTCAATCTTGGTTGGTCCCATTTTCTAATCGGCTTGTTTGGACGTTGGCTGGTGGATGGTGATGGTGTCGACCGTGATGGCGCTGTTGGTTGGCTCTTCTGAAGTTGCTCTTTAGACATTCGCGCTCGGAATTCCGAATGTTTCATCTTCTCACGTTCGTTCATCTCCTTTTTTTAAAGTTTTAATTTAACTTTTAGTTTGGAATCGCTCATTTGTGATTAACTTTTTATCAGGCTTGTAAAAACTGTTAATTTTTTAGTTCTATCTATAGGATGTGCGTTTGCGTTTGTCGACGAACTCGACGCACACTGCGTGCGTAGAAAAGAAATTGGTTTCATGCTTGATGCTGAAATTCTAGATTGCCCAAGTTACCCGATCGTATCTCAGGGACTCAGATAACTTTGCCGATTTCGAATGCCAGCGTTATGCATGAAACTATTTCCTGGCTATGCGCGCATTGAGTTAACCATAAGAAAAGATAATAGAACACCTTGAAACTTTTAGGCTCCGCTGATATTCTCTTGACGCGTTGTTTACCCGATGGATTTTCTTTCGAACCTGACTCGTTTGGACTGCCATATGTGTCAGTGTCTCGATGTTGTGTATTACTGAAACAGTTTCAAGTAAACCGGAGAACATAATCTCCCGTGCGACATGCACAGAATAAAAATAATTTTATTTTTTGCTGATCTTTGCACAAAAATATTTGCGCTCAACCCTGAGAAACCATGAAAGAGCAAACGATATCAGCGCTGGCGGCGACGATTCGTGTGTTTCGGTTGATCGTGATGGTTGTGGCGTTCGGGCGCTCAGCACGCTGACACCGGCCATTTTTTGTTTGCGGTAGTACTGGTCGATCACCGGGTCATCGGTATCGATCGAACTCGACGATGAGGCGGCCGCTTTGAATGGCGCTGGACGGCGTCGTCGTCGCAAACGCCGGCAGCAGCACGACTGAGGTGCATTGCATGGCAAGCAAATGATCACCGACGAATTTACGCCAAACAATTTGAACAAAAATGCCATGTGTTATAGCAATGACCTCCGATGAAGATGAATTTTAAAAAAAACATATCATCATAAATGAACATACCAGCATGAAAACGAGAACTGACACTGCTGTCTTCACGAGAACGATGACGATTAGCATCAGCACGGTGAGTCTGAGCAACATAACGATATGATGATTAGTGGTGTGTAAGTGATTCGTGTTATTTTGTATCGGGTGTTGTAAAAAGATTAAATGAACACCAAGTCAACTAATTTTTGAGTTTGGCGTTGTTTTTATGAAGCCCACTGCAAGTTTGACTAGCAACTGTTACTTTTTGACGACGACCTCCAAACGTGCATTTGAAATCGTTTCCCGATTTCTACTGGTAGAAAGAAGCAAAGCAAACAGCTGAATTTTTGGTCAATAAAAAATCAAGAAACTGACAATTTTCTTCTAGCCACCATTGTGTCAAAAAGCCGGAAGTCAATAATTAAAAAAATCGTTCCTTCTATTTTCCCGACATTTTCTCAATAATTGCACTTTTTGCGTACATGTCTATATTTTTTTCACAGTTCTGATGAATAGGATAGGGAACGTCGTGTCGATGTAGATACCGTATTACCCCCAATAAACCCCCATGGGGATTAATTGGTCAGCGACTTTTAGGGGTGGGGGTTTATTGGTGGGGAGGGGGGATGATTGGTGGGGGGGGGGGGTTATTTACAAAGAAATTCTAGGGGTGGGGGTTTGTTGAAAATGGCAAAAATACCTTGCATGGCAGGCAAGAAAGTCGCAGAAACTTCTACTTTTCACAGAGATTTCCTTTTGTAACTGCCTTTTGTAATAAAATTACCATCAACTCATCCCTTTGGGGCCTTTGGTAGCACAATTTCACCAATGTCACTGCATTCAGCCACCGAATTCGCTGGGTATGTGTTTCAAATAGGTTTCCAATTAACCCCCATGGGGGATTATTTGTGGGGGGGATTATTTGGAAACTTGTCGGGGGGTGGGGGTTTATTGGTGGGGGGGGGGTTAATGGGGGGGTTTAATGGGGGTAATACGGTAATGAGCAAAATGCGTCGTGCGTTAGAGCGTGTTCAACAACAACACATGCCAATTTCATTGTTGTTGGACACTGGCATACACACCCACCAACCACTACTGCCGTATATGATTAAAACGTCCGTTATTTAATCACGGAAATCATGCAGTAAGCAGTTTCAAATTCGCATACTGATCAGATAGCGCGGTCGCTGTCGCTTTCGTCTGTCCTGCACCGGCACACGCGCTGTCCACATCAGACAAGTTTTATTTTTGAAAAGATGACGATCTGCCACAAAGTCGGCTGGATGATTCTTGTGGTAAGTTGCGGGGCATGAACATTGTTATCGTGTCAATTGTAACGATGAGTTGCCGTTTCGCGGCCGTTTCAGTTTTGTTTTAACCAAGCTATTAGTATCTACATATAGTTAGCGTTCTTTTCTGAAAGGCAACATTTTAATGAAGGTTGTTTTTTCTTCAGGCGACGTTCGGATCATGTGTTGGAAATGGACTCAGCAAGGCGGCGAGCCCATGGATGTTTGTGTCAGGTGACTTTGTTTTGTTCTCTCTCAGTAAAATAATTAGCATAGAAGTGGAACAACTTTAGCCATCACCATCTCATACAAAAATGGCAAAAATGGCTGTGACTAATAATCAAACTCTGGAAAGATCACCCGTTTCGCTGCCATTATTTGCTAAGTTTATGTTCTGACCTTGCAGCTTTTTTGACATCTAGATATCATTTGAAGCATTTTGAAAGTTACACTTTTTTTGTTGCTGGTTTTGCAGAGCCGTGCAGCAGCTTCATATGCCCCCCAAGCACCCGGTGTGTGGAGGAGTCAAAGTGGCCGGGGCGTCATTTTCCATTCCAGCTGCATCGTGCCGTCTGCGAGCGACGAGTTTTAAGTATGACTTATTTTTTTTAACCTGTCCCACTGAAATGACGTCATGTGCCGCCAAACATGCGCTTGCAGTTTACTGCAAACCAAACTTTCCGTTTAGCCGATTTCTTCCCGCAAACAAATGATGAATATCAAATCAGTCAGACCAAACTGACATTTTAGTGCCTGTAATTTGACAAACGGGCGTTTTTAAAGCAAATGACGTCATTTTAGTCGGGACACGTTTGAATAAATCCACAATACATGTTTTGTTTTTTCCTGATTATAGCGCTCCGCAGCATGGAGGAATAAAAACGGCAGTCCTTGTTTGTATTTTTCATCAAGGAAGGATGAGTCGCAAATTACAAAATTGTCTCTTCCAAGATTGCCATTACAACAAGTTCGGATCGGAGAATAGCCCAAAGGGCATAAAATGGTTAACTATCCATACTATTTCAAATTGGGACAGATAGAAAAGGTTGACGCAAGGTTTTGTCAAGATATGTCACCTTTTCTATCTATCAAAATCTGAAATAAAATTTGGCCTTTTAATTTATTTATATGAGAAGACCTAACATGCAAGACTTGATATTTCGTTTGGTGTCCTGCAATACAAAGTGGTCCTCAATTTGCTTGCAACTCACGTACTGTGGGCGCAAAAAAAACACCAAAAAACGGCCTGTGGTTACAAAAACGGACATATGTTCACAAGCACCCACAGTTTCACTGATCGTTGCTTGCGTTTGTGTCTCAGATGAGGACGTCTGCCACGAACATCAGTGTCCACCGGGCAAGGTCTGTCAACCGACAAAAGACATCTGTGATAAAAAGCAAATACGGCAGCATCAACTGTGTCGCATTCCGTATCTGTGCTTCGATGAGGCAATCCTTCAGAATATGGGCATTGCTTGAGCTGGATAACATTGCATGTGAATATGTGAGATGTTGAAAAAGGTAGCATGAATATTGGAAAAAATGCATTACTCAATGGCTGAATCATAGGGCATATCACAGAAAAAATTATGTCACAAAGGAAAGAGCAAGAAAACGGTTTTACAGAGATGCAATAAACTGAAAGTTTCAAGTTGAGGCTATTCATTAACACGTGTCACGTGCACGCTAAACAAAGGTGTCCGAAACCGGTATACGGTGTCCTGCCCGTCTGTCCCACGTGGTGTCCGTGTCTCGGAAATAAAAGTGGTCCGAGCCGAATGTGGCGGTATTGCCACTTTTGATTCCGGATCACCACACAAAAAACCCAGGCGGTCAGGCAGGGACTCCGGACACCTGTTCGGAAGTCTCTTTTAGCGCGTTACAATTTTATTGTACAGCCGCGCGAACTCTAAATTATGGGAAATCAGCTGATTGGTCGGTGATCACGTGATGCATGCTTTCTGTGCAGAAATTGCTGTGGCCGCGGAGTTTGGTTTGCACAGAAAGCCTGCATCAATCAGCTGATTCCCTATACTTTAGAGTTCGACTGCACCCCGTTGCTATCAGCTATAGTTAGTTAGACAACAGATCACCGATGTACATCAACGAGCGCAACACCACCGGTATTTCTTCCTGCACTGCCGCCTGTTCGTGCGCCGTGAGCTCATCGATGACCGCCTGCATCTGTACGTAGTGCTGCGCGAGCTGGTGCTGCACACGGTGACTCTCGTACACCGAGTAACACGAGGCGTGCACGCCGTTCACCAGCAGCGTGCCCGCCGCCGTCACCGGGTTGAACGCGCCCGACGCTTGCACTCGTTCGATCTGCAGTGGCAATCAATAAAAAGTGCAACACTTTGAAAACTAATCTAAAGATCTTTTAACGATGCTGTTCTCCAGTTGGAAACAATCCTTGCGTCTGGTGAAGCAGCGACGCGCACCGACCTGCGCGATTCTGTCCGTGGTCAGTTTGCGTCGCTTGTGGTCGTGCACGAGCAGACACTCGCCCACTGCCGCCCTGCGTGCGAACTCTGCGGCGTCCGTCGCGTGCGCCACGTCGAGCGCGGTGGTCGGATCGCAGGGCACCCGCGGCAGCAGATGCTCCGCAGAGAGCGTCAGTGTTCGGCCGCTGTCCGTGGTGAGGCGCAGGAACGGTCGCTCACGCTGCGGCTGCCTGTGGAACCACGTCACCACGGCGCTGTACGTTGGCGCGCCCGCCTTGTTCGCTACAAGCACCTAAAGCGCGCCGCCGTGTATTCGACACGCTGACGTGGTTTTTCACTCTCTTGGTTTGCGTTTATCATCAGCAGCCCCCGCGGTACCTGATCTCCAATGGCCAGTTCGTCCATGCGTTTCAGACCGTGTCGCTTTGTTTGCACTGTTTGGTCCGCTGAGAAGCAAGGCACAACGGTGAACAGATTTGGCGTCGTGCCTGTCGTGCCCGTCGTTGGCACGCTCACTGCAAAAAGAAAAGAATCGCTGCAAAACAATCGTTGTAAAGTGCAGTTTCAATTCTTTGTTGGTTTCAGTTTGCTGTTTTTACCGATGCAAGCGCCGCCAACTGCTGTCAAGCCAGCGGTGCACGTGCAAACGCCACTCACACACGAGCTGCCTGAGGTGCACGGGTCTGTGCCGACGGTCACGATTGTACAGGCGCTGCCAGGGTGGTCTGGAATGAGATAGAACTGGTGGCATGCCATAAGGCCCATTATTGGGCGCACGGTGCTTCAAAAAAACTGCAATGGCTACAAGAAATATTCCACTCACTGGCGTTTACGACTGCCACAATCGACGCGAAAAACAACAGCACTTTAACTAGCACCATTTTATCTATGAAACAAATGTTTTGAGCTTATTTCGCCGTTACTATCACCTAACTTTTCTAAAACTTCAAATGTTTGAACGAAGATGATTGATCTTCAAGAGCAAGTCTATGAAACTGTGCGAACGCGAAACAGAATAAAAGAGAAATGCCGAATAAAGAGAAATGGTATGGTAGTCGAGTAATTACACACATATTCTTTTCCACTGTATTTATTGTTTTATTTTATCGGGTCAAATTCTACAGCACCGGTTTTGCTTCGTTTAACCATTTTTTAATCGGATACAAACTATTCGGACGATTTTTGTAATTTGCGCACGTGTTCAAAACGTAAAAACACATTAAAGTTGTCTGATTACTCTGATACTAAAAAACAATTGTCACAACACCACAGAGTGATCGAGACATTTTCCATTTTCCATTTTAGTCGAAGCATTTCCGGTTTTTAATAAATCTAGCTAAAAATAAAGTTCATTATGAGCATATGAAAACTGTTACACAAGTCGTTTGAACACATTTTGAATGTAAGGATGATCTTATTGTTTTTTAATTGCATAAAAAGACCAAGTTTTGAATTTTTGATTATAACAAGTTATAACAAACACATTGTTTGACGACACATAAGACTGTTTCGACAAAAAAACACCTGTGGATGTATGTTTTATATTTTTTATGACTTCATGCGCGATCTTCATACCACCCAGGTTGGAAATTTTTGATTAGGAAAGTCAGCAAGAACAAAATACTCACATTCCTTTCAATTTTAGTTTATGGTTTCACGTCGTTTTCGCTTCGCTAGTTTTTAGTCATTGCTCATAGTTCACAAAATGCAAAATCAAGAAAGAAAACTATGCGGTGTATGATCTAAAAAGGAATCATTTATGGTATTACTCTAAAGCTGAGACGACGAATGACAATGGAATCTGATGAGCACACACATGTACAGTGTACATATATGTGAGATACAGATGTTCGCCACCGTAAAAAGTTATGACGCGTTGACACGCTGTGCACGTAACTCAAGCGGCCAGCACTTCGGTGATGTATTTGAGGGACCTGAGGACCAGGGGCGTTTCCTCCACGTCCCCAGCAGTGCCCAGTTGTTCCAGCAACCGTTGCATTCCAACGTACTGCTGTGCAATCTGATGCTGCAGTCGGTGGCTTTCGTAGGACGCGTAGCAAGACGCATGGACACCGTTCACCAACAGCGTGCCCTCTTCAGTGATGGGACTGTATGCGCCCGCAGCCACCACGGGAGTCACCTGTCAGTATGTTGCACTGCACCGTGACATTCAGCATCAAACTTGTTTTGTTGGCTCTGAAAAACGGCTCTTGGATTTCGCTAGAGACGGCAGAGAGCCGGCTTTTGGCAAATCCTAAACCGGTTCAAAATCAAGAGGCAGCTATTGGATCACCAACAGCTGGCTCATATTCAAGACCGGCTTTTTCGCAACCAAGCGATTTTTCATAGCACAGCTGTTTACGGCTGTTGGATCTGATCACGTGAATAAAAATTAAAGAAAACGGCTCTTTTGGATACCAAAGAGCCGTCACAAATTTTTCAGCGTAAATAAATTGAAAATTTTCAGTATGAACTATACAAAAATGCTCTGAGCCAAGAGCACAAGAGTCCTTTAAACGAGCCCAACAGCAAACCTGCACAACTCTGTCGGCCATCAGTGTCCGTCCAGGGCCTTCCGTAAGCAGGCAGTCGCCGGGCGTCACCCTCTTCGCGAACTCTGCATTCTCCGTGGCGTTTTTGACGTCCAGCGATTTCGAGTGGCACGGCACACGCGGCAGCAGATGCTCTGGCGAGATGGTCAGCGTTTTGCTGGACTCTGTCACAATCCTGAGGTACAGATGCTTGTGCGTTGTGGAGTGACGGTGGTACCACGTGACGAGCGAACTGAACTCGGTCGCACCTTTGCTGTTGGTCACCAAAATCTGCGCGGAAACAAATCCTCACGTATCCGGTAAAAAAACACTTTTGGGGCAACACGAACAACGAGCGATCTTTTTGGTGATGAACAAAGACACGTGTGACGAACGCCCAATTGTAGCGAAGCCGAGACGCACATGCCCTGTGGTCAGACCTCATCTGTGTCGTGCAGCTGATCGATTCGTTTCACTCCTGCCTCTTTCGTGTGCACCGTTTGATCTCCGGTAAAACAAATAAGACCTGCTGCTAAAACGACAAAAATGAATTTTGAAATTGTGTGTTTAGTTTTCGAAAATTTGGAATAAAGTCAGCCAAAAACACTTTCACTCACTTATACACGTGGAAAACCAGAGAAACGTGCCGGCGGGGCAGACGCAGTGGCCAACTGTTGTTGACGCTGAGCTTTGAATGCACGTGCTGCCTCCAGTGCAAGCGCCCGAAGCAGTGGCGTCAAGAAGACACTCGCCACCAGGGTGCGCTGAAGGAAATCAGTGTGGGAACGTTGACTTATGAATGAAATTTACACATTTTGTTGATCCGTCATGCTAAATGACGTGCAGCTGTTTCAAATTTGAATACTTCGTTGATCTGTTTTTGACACTCAAAGAGCAAATTCGAAATCTAAAGAAAGCAAAGAAACTTACGTTCATTCAGCGCGACACTGGCAATCAAGGAATGTGCTGAAACGGTAACTCAGGTTACGTTTATTATCGTGCAAGCATTCAAAAAAGGTAAAAGAATAAAAAAACGGATTCCGTCAGAGCCCACGCTGATGTCCAAAAAGTTTCCGGTATCCTATCCACCGGGTGTCTTCCACCGGGGTGTCTTGTCCCTCCTGCTGTCCAGGAACTAAAAGTGTCGCAGAGTGTGTCCAATTAGCTGACTGGTTGGTGATGCCTGTATTCTGTGCATGAAATGCTCAGTTCGCTGGAGTTTAGTTTGCACAGGTTCGCATCACGTTATCACCAACCAATCATACAGCTAGACCTACTTTTTTAAACGTGTCTTACTGAAATGACGTCATGTGCCGCAAAACATGCGCTTGCCGTTCACAGCAAACCAGACTTTCCGTTTAGCCAATTTCTTCCGTAAACAAATGGTGAATGTCACACCAAACTGAAATTTTAGTACCTGTACTTTGACAAACGGGCGTTTTTAAAGCAAAAGACGTCATTTTAGTCCGGACATGTTTGAATAAAATCACAGTAGTTGGATATGTTATCGAGTTAGACTGTAAACGTACCGGCGTAAACTGGTGCGACTGCGATACACCCTAAAACACACAGTAGCCGCAACATAGCGGCAGCACTCGACGTCATCAGACGGCGTAAAACAAAAACTCTCAATTCAAACCTCTTTTCTGAAAAAAACTCATAATTTGCTTTCGATATGTGCGATTAGGTTATTTAACACGCGTGTTAGAACACAAACCTGAGAACAGTTACTTTAACAAATATGTACAATACAGTGTTTACCTGTGTACAAGGTGTTGCAAAAACTTACAATGGGAAAACGGCTCATTTTTTGACAGTGAATCAAGGGTTTTGCATGAACTTTTGAACACTGCTTGAGCAATCTTTGCCAGTAATTGTGTTAGTTGGAAAACTCCAAAACTTGTATGCACAGCAACATTTTTAATCAAGGTTAAAAATCGAATAAATTCATGCTTGTTTCTTGGTATAAATCTAACCAGAGATCTTTTCAAATCCAGAAACGTGCTGCATTTTCAGCTAACAGGAATAAAGAAAACAATTTTTGATTGGTCTCACTTGTTTCAATTAGTTTTGGGGTGTGTCAGCGGCTTGATTTGTCCCAAGGGACAAAAAATTGAAAGCGAAAAATTTTGTTTTGCAATGCGTTACAAGTTTGCAGTCCTAATTGCTCAAATTTTCTTTAATACACCTTGTTCAGTTGAAAAAGCGTAACCAAAGAGAGATTTTAACTAAAACTGTGACGTTTTTAGCAAATCGAAAAAAAATAAAACTGAAAAAGTCGTAAATCGACAGTAAACGTCAACGGATGCGCCCGACACCAACGATTCTGGACCTCACAGTTCAAAGCGTTGCTGTGCTTTCTTTTATCAAACTGTTTTTTCAAACAAAACTTAACGTAGTCAATGGCAAACATTGCAACATTTCTAAAACAATGCTCTAAAATATCAGATCACACCAAAAACATTGAAGCAGATTCGAGAACGAGTCATTTTTCATTGTGGTTGTTTATGCAACGCCCTGTAGTTCAAAGAAACGCTTCCATGAAAAAAACAAACGTGCAACTTTGGATAATTGGGTTAACGGTGTGTTGTTAGCGTTTGTACAGGTGTGTACGCGTGCACGTGAATTTTAAAAAATTTTAAAAAAATTCTTGCAGTTGCGCCGCCGCACAAAAAAATCAAAATAATACCCATAAAATGAGGTCAAGATGTCAAGACAAGATCATCAAAAACTGGTGTGCATCAATAAATCCCCTTCTCTTGTCTGTAACAACAAAAAAAGTTGATGAAACGCAACGGACTTTCGGTATTGCAGGTGACATGACTTGCTGTGTGCGCATACGTCAGGTATAAACGGGCCGTAAAAACGGGTTTAAAGAAAGACACATATCAAATTTAAAAAGTTGAAAGTTTCTTCACGAGAGACAAAAGTTAAGCCGAAGTCGAGAGGTTCCAAAAACAGCTTTACTACAGAAGAACGGACTCCAAATACTGGATTGGAAATCAACCAAACACAACAACACAGCAAATCAATCCATTCAACAATTATCTAAAAATGCGTGAGACGCATATAAAAGGAGGAATATGGCCTTGTGTAAGCAGTGAAAGACTTGGCTCGACAACGCTTTTCAAGTCTCTGATGTGGTACAAACGGATACAAGTACATAAGAGTCATATTTTTGCGCCGTTTATTTATGATTTCGGTTGCACGGCAACCCTCGTGCTGTGTATTGTAGACAAATGACCTTTCACATTTGCGGATTTCGGGCATTTAGCGACCACTAAAACTACTAAAATAACAATCAGACTTTAGCTCGCTGACACTGGTTTGTTCAGGACAAATTGTATCGCAGAAGCATTGCGGAACGCAAGGTCTCCTGTGGCAAAGGCAATGACTCACGGGACAGACGGTTTATCCTGCCACACTAGTTGAAGGTGACACCGGTAAAAAAGGTGAAAAATCAACGGAAGACAACTCCTTTTTGTCACTGGTGCTGGTGTGTACACAGCGGTGCGTACGTTAACAACAACGAAAAAGCTACATGCAACAATGTTTTGCAATCTCTAATTTTTCTGTTTTTGCACAGAATTTACAGAATTTCGCGCATGGCGTGATTTTAGATTAAATCGAAGAGAACAATTAAAAAATAACTTCAAAGTTTTACGCTTTTCAGCAAAACGAAAACGAAAACGAAAACTTTCGGATTCGCTGCCCTCCGGGGATATAGCGACCGCAGGCCACCGAAACCGAAATCGGGCTAAGATCACTGGTGCCCCCAGGACAGAGCGGGGCTTAGAGGCTGCCCCCCTCACATGCCGAGGGTATTGGTTCCACGGGATGGTGAGCCGTCCATTCCCCAATCCCACCGGAGTTTGGTACCTTCGGGTTTCCGGAATCGGTGGGGGGCGTGCTTCAAAAAAAAAACAAACGCGGCGCAAAAATATGACCCTTATGTACTTGTATCCGTTTGTACCACATCAGAGACTTGAAAAGCGTTGTCGAGCCAAGTCTTTCACTGCTTACACAAGGCCATATTCCTCCTTTTATATGCGTCTCACGCATTTTTAGATAATATTCTGACTTTTACATAAGCCCCGAAGATCGGACCAAAATCACAATTCGTTGGTCACACATTCTTCTAAACCCCGGACAACTCAGGTTTTTCATTTTTCGTTTTTTAGGCCGATTTCTCCTGTGCCATTTCCACGGCCGATTCGCCCGAAATCGTCACGATTCGGAATCTAAAATTGCTCACGTAAGAAAACTAACCCAAAATCTGTTATCAGCGCATTGAAATACCCTGGAAAACACCCTTTTCTTGTTTTTCGTTTCTGGACCGATTTCGCCAACTTCCACGGCCGATTCGCCCGAAATCGTCACGATTCAGCATCTAGAGTTGCTCACGTAAGAAAACTAACCCAAAATCCGTAATCATCGCATTGAATTACCCTGGAAAACACGCTTTTCTTGTTTTTCGTTTCTGGACCGATTTCGCCAACTTCCACGCCCGATTCGCCCGAAATCGTCACGATTCAGCGTCTAGAGTTGCTCACGTAAGAAAACTAACCCAAAATTCGTGATCAGCGCATTGAATTACCCTGGAAAACACCCTTTACTTGTTTTTCGTTTCTGGACCGATTTCGCCAACTTCCACGGCCGATTCGCCCGAAATCGTCACGATTCAGCATCTAGAGTTGCTCACGTGAGAAAACTAACCCAAAATTCGTGATCAGCGCATTGAATTACCCTGGAAAACACCCTTTTCTTGTTTTTCGTTTCTGGACCGATTTCGCCAATTTCCACGGCCGATTCGCCCGAAATCGTCACGATTCAGCATCTAGAGTTTCTCGCGTAAGAAAACTAACCCAAAATTCGTGATCAGCGCATTGAATTACCCTGGAAAACACTCTTTTCTTGTTTTTCGTTTCTGGACCGATTTCGCCAACTTCCACGGCCGATTCGCCCGAAATCGTCACGATTCAGCATCTAGAGTTGCTCACGTAAGAAAACTATCCCAAAATCCGTAATCAGCGTATTGAATTCCTACGGACTAAACATTTCTGCTATTTTTCGTAGCTCAGACAAAATTTGTAAGACTGAAAAAATGATACCCAGTCAAAATGCTACGAATTTTCAAAAAATGCACAATTTTGACCCAAAAAATGCCCGGGCAAAAAATAAACTAAATTTTCAGAATCTACGGATGAATTTACCCGAGGAAAAATTCTTGTTCAACTGTGAAAGTGTTCCAGCTAAAAATTGAAAGGGCGAACACTTAAAACCAGGTGACAACCCTGCGAACTTTCAAAAAAACCCAATTTTTACCCCAAAAAAGGGTCGGGGCAAAAAATTAACTTATTTTTCCAAATCTACGGATGAAATTACCCTAGGAAACATTTTTCTTCAACTGTGAAAGTGTCCCAGCTAAAAATTGAAAGGGCGAACACTTGAAACCCGGTGAAAACGCTGCGAACTTTTAAAAATGCCCAAATTTTTACCCAAAAAAGTGGTCGGGGCAAAAAATTAACCCATTTTTCCAAATCTACGGATGAAATTACCCCAGGAAACATTCTTGCTAGACTGTGAACGTGTCGCAGGTAAAAACTGAAAGCGCGAACACATGTTGATTACATACCGGAAAAAAAAAGAGATAGAAAAATAAGTAACACTGTTTTCAGAATAGGTTTTTCGTGTCTACAGCGTATGAAAAGTAGTCGGATAAAAATTTTTTCGCGGCTCCAAGCACAACTTTGGGTGTTCGTTTCGTGTGCACAGAACCAAGTTTGTGGCTTATACTATGCTCGCTGGAGGAAGCGAGCAAATTTGAAAAACGCGCGCGAGAGGATAACGGCTCATATAATGCGTAATGCGCTGTCCGCTCGCTGGCGCTCGCTCGCGCATCCGCATGATACAATGTGCATCAATATGCAAACCGATAGCTGTCTCATCCAAAACACATTTGATTTAGCCAACCACCACACGAACTCAATACGCCTTTCCTTCATTGGAAATTCAAAAGTTTACGCTTAAGATATGTGCTGCAAAGGACGTCACACTAATTAGGTCAATGGAGACTCCAAACAACTTGTGGTGTCTTAGTGGGACACGATCATTGCTTCACCTGGGTTAATTCTGTTTTGGCCTTCATTAAATGGTGCTGTTAAATGCTGTCATTAATTGAAGTTAAAAAATTTAATTAGGGAAAGCGACCACTACTAGGGTTTTCGCGAGACGTGACTCGCCTCGTTATTTGTCTCGTCTCGACGATTTTTGGCTGTCTCGTCTCGTCTTTTGCGACTCTCTGCCTCGTGTCTCGTCTCGTCTCGTCTCGCGAGTTAAAAAAAGGATGACTCGTGTTTCGTCTCGTCTCGTGACTCTCTGTCTCGTGTCTCGTCTCGTCTCGCGGGTACCCTGTCTCGCGGCACCACACACACGCGCGCGCATGGGGGTTTCCAAACTTTTGGCCGCCACTGTACGTTCACAATTACAAGTATCACAGTAATTAGAAAAAATTGCCGCATATTTGCATCTCATCAACTGTAGTCGATAAAAATTGATTCGCCTAACGTGATGAGTCACAAACCTTTTTTACGTCATTCGCTCCCCCGAAACGCCCTGAATACTCGACTAATCATCATGTTTCATACCATCGTGCTACTAGTTTTTGTCGCGCCATACACCACAATCATCGCTGTC
The DNA here is from genome assembly GCA_030248135.1 of Theristus sp. LFF4_11. Taxonomy (NCBI): domain Eukaryota; kingdom Metazoa; phylum Nematoda; class Chromadorea; order Monhysterida; family Xyalidae; genus Theristus; species Theristus sp. LFF4_11. The sequence continues at coordinate 5,072 of JASANC010003353.1, read as the reverse complement.
ATGCTTGTTTCGCTCAGTGGATGTTGTCGCAGCAGGTTCGTCGTTCACTTGTGTTTGATATGGATTTCCATTTCCTGAGCTCCAAAGTCAAAATGCATCGCCAAACGCGCAGCACTGACATCTTGGCGGTTTGCCCGATTTTTCAGTGCGATTTCAGTTAATTTGAAAACAACGGGTGCGATGTTGTTTTACACAAGTTTCCATTCTTGGAAACGCATTCAGTACAGCGCACTGAGTTTTCAGAAGTCACAGAAGGCACGGCCGAGGATCAGACGTCCCACGGAGACGACAAACAAGCAGCGGGGGGAGACGACATCGTCGAAGAAGACACCACAGGTCACGACGCCATGAGGTGCGTGAAAAACATTAGCTTTACAATCATTTCATTTTAAAAGTTCACATTTGCAAGAAAGTGATACTGCGATTTTGAACATTTGGCCAGAAGCTTGCATTTTCAGGACAGATCCAGTAGCTTTAGTAGATCTGCATCAATGTCACCACTGAGCGACCCAATCTCAGTGCCGCCATGGGGACTCATGCAGACCAACGCCGACCAACAATATGCAGCAGACGGCTACCTGGCGACCAACTCAAATTACGACTCGTTGGCTGGTCAGCATTATAAAACACACGTGAACTTGCACCAGAAAAGAACACCGATTATAATAATCGCATGTCCTGTGAAAATCGTCGCTGTGTTTGAAAAGACGCTTAATCGATTTTTTGTCAATCAATCAATCAATCAATCAGTTAATTGAAACTGACTGTAGTGTGTATGTCCTTCGCAGCAATTGGCACATATCCACCAGCAATCGCGAGAAAGCATGAAAACCAGGAGACACAGTCGACGAACGCGAACCAGCCAAGATGGGCGTCCGATACAAAAGGCACTGATCACCATGGATCAACGACATTGCAGAACACCACCGAGTATGTGCAACCGCCGAAACCACCGAAGGACACGTACTTCACGCCAGACAGCGAGGCGCCGGTCGACAATCGCAAGAAACACGACGAATCACCGAAAAAAGGTGAGGCACTGCACATGTTTATTTTATTATTTATTTATTTATTTTATTTGCCTGTGGGCTGTGGCACGCAGCGACAACAAAATGCGCCAACACTCGACGTGACGTGTCCATAACAAATGTTTTTTTGAGAAACTGAGAAAGGCAACGTTTGTGATTGTGAGAATTAAAAGGCTTTTTTACCGCAATGTGCAGAAAAATCAGCGCCTGAAAAAGCGAAAGACGAAAAACAACGTGCTAACCGACGATTGAACGAAAGTGAATCGTGGGGCTCAGACTGGTGTGACGATGAGGAGGCGAAAAAGCGTGCTGACGGAAATGACGAGGAGGATTCGTTCAGGTCAACGAAACAAGTCGGCGTTGACAGGCAAGTACGCGTTGTAGGTGTAAGTGGCACCAGATTCATGCGAGCGTGATACTGTATTGTTGCCAAGGAGGTCGGAAACTAGGCAAGTCCACGTGCACATTGTTTTAAAACTCAAACCGAGAGCAATTTCCTAAAGTTGGAAAGACTGAAAATGTTGAGGAGCCATGGCTCTGTCTTGTTGAGGGAATTGCTCCGTGCTACACCTCACCTCCCTGTACTCGACCGTCGTTCAAACTTACTGCACTTGGAAGGTCGTTAGTTTATGACATGTCACACACCGCACAAAGTTCTTCAGCTTTGGTAATTTTGTAAAAAGTCGTTTTCAAAAACTTTCTTTTGCAGGCACGCACACCCCGATGACCCGGAATACGACACTTTTGCCGGTCTTGATACCCGACGGGTGTTTGATAAAAACTCGAAGATCACCGCACCGAAAAAGAAAAGAACACATGAAAGCATAAAAAAACAAACTGCAACATAAAGATTGTGATTTCAACGCATGAATAAATTCGTGATAGAAAAAATATACTCTAGCATTCCACTGTAACATTCAATTTTCCACACAATTTTGCTCAACAGAATTGAAAAAAAGTACAAGCAGTAAAAAGTTCAGTAAAAAATAAAAAGTAAAAAGATCAACCAGAAACCATCAAACCTTCAACATCGAGAGTTCAATTACACATTTCCGAAAAAAGTCTTTTTATAATGTTACGGTGTGAAAGTCTTTTTATAATGTTACGGTGTGCATTTCTATTTCTTGTAAACTCACGGAAAACTTTCACGCTCGTTTTACATTTGGGTACATTTGCGTTTGAACCGATGTTTAACTGAACATATGCACGTTCCCCCCCCCCCGCAGTATTACACCACCCCCCCCCCCTCCGCCGTCCCCCCCCCCCCAATCCTGCCGAACAAATGGCGATCGACCCCCGCAGACGACGGCGGGCAACCAAGGGGCGACGGGGGTTACCACCACCCACCCTGGTTAGCTAACCGCGGCCGGCTACCAGACCACCAGCAACCAGGGAGGGGAGGGATAGCGACGCGAGTGAGGGGGGGGTAGCCACACTGGCCAAATAACCTAACTGCCACCAGAGAGTGCTTGCATCGCCCGCGAAGTTGGTACACCACTCCACAACCCCAACTTACCGCAAAACCGATGAAGAAATTGTTAGATGTGTCGGGATCAATAGCCAGTAAGGAGGAAAATAATGACTAGGATATTGTGCATCCACACCAGGCTTATATCCCACCGCGGAGTACAAGATGGTTAGTAACCCAGGGTTCTAACCAATCATCCAACACTCACCATACTCACCGATAGGCAATCCAAGGGACTGAACCGACCGCACCCCCCCCAATGAGAGAGATAAGAGAGGATAACATCACCGCGCAGCAGCCCCCATGATGAAGGTAAGGCTAAAAACCTGTTCCAGAGGCCCCAGCCTGATAGGCGAGCGTAAGCTAAGGACTTAGACCCACAAGCCTAGTAGCCGATACAAAAGTAGGAATAGGGATGCACAGGACTAATTAGCGCTGAACAGATAGCGGTATGGGACGACAGGGGACCACAGCACTAATCGCTTAGAAACGAGAGATGATAGGCAACACAGGAGACCAGAACCGCACCCGCTCGGAGCCGGAAACAGAAACCCACACGAGGCCAGAGCTTGCCACTAATAATCGCAATTGAATATACCAGAGAAGAACAAGACTGACACAAAAGAAAGGGGGAAAGAGCGACGAGAAAAAAAAGAGAAGTTGGCAGAAAAAACTAATGCTAGCAGGTTCCCCCCATTGTTACGACGACGATAATCCCACCACAAGACACACACCATATAAGCACCACGACACAGATTACATATATGCATGATGAAAATATAGTACCTGTAATGAGGGTATATAAAAACAGAAGGAGAAGAGCACACGCACGAAAAATGAATTGGGGAACCCGCATTCTTGTAGCGTCGCGCGCACACATATAGAACACACCCTATATACGCGCACACAAGCACCACACGCGCACACACACACAACACACAACAACCAACAACAACAACGAAAACCAACCAAAAAGCCCGCGAAAAATTTTGAAAAAAAATAAAAATATCATTGATTGGGGTAGATTTTTGCGACGACGCATCGATGATGTATTGTTTGTTAATAGTTGACAATGTTTTAACTGCTAAAATCGATGGTCTTTAAAGTTCAGTTCGAGAACGCTAAGCTACTCAGAAAAATACACATAAATGCTAAGCTACTACTATAAAATGGTGATTACTTACTGATTGGTTGGATTTGAATCAATAGAAATCATCTGTCGACCTCTGAGCTTGCGTAGCGGACGCATAGCTCACATCAGAATGATCGACGAATGTTCAATTATCATTATTTGTGGCTCTTGTCGTTGATTGGTTGAAGTCCGTTGCTGGTTGGTTGGATGTTCGTTGTGGTTAGTAGACTGTTCAGACGTTCACCGTTGTTGTGCCGTTGCGCGTGTTGATTGTTCGTGTTGTGGCTCGCTGTTGTTCGTTTGACCATTTGGGCGGGTTTGCACGGCAGCTCGGGTTTGCACGGCAGCGTGATTACGTCGCGCCAGTGGCTCATTTGTACGATCGGACTTTGCGCATTTTTAGACTTCGACATGCATCACTACATATTCCCGCGCCTCGAAAGTTGACGTCCCGGCAACTACAAATAGTTTTCGAAACGTTTATGAGCGGGGTTTTAACGCATGTCAGTGGGTTTCTGTGATTCTTTTCAACGAACTAGTAATAAAAAAACGGAGTTTGGTAGTGGAATGTTTGTTCTAAGAACACTATTATTATTTAGTGATACCCGTAATTAGTATGGTAATAGTGAACCGTATGATTAGTGAAGATGACTGGGTAAACTGACCAGTATGATGAATAAAAAAATTGAGTGATGGGAACTTAGGGCGACGGCACGCACAGCACTGTTGTTCGAGACGGCGCACCGTGTTGAATTGAGCGTGGGTACTGGAAGTTAACACATAAAAAAACAAGTTTGGTTAGAATAAGGGTTGTACCGGTAATAAGGGTGGATTTAGTGAGGTTTCACGGGCGGTTGGATATTGGCGTTTGGGTTCATGAGAATCGCTTGCAAATACTGCTAGTACAAGCGTTCGTAGGTTTCCTGGGGACTGGGTTGAGGGATCTGAGTGGATTGGGGTGGGGTTGGTTGTTGAGGAGGTTGTGGTGTGACGAATTGTTGCGGGGCAGGATGAGGTTGGGGTGTATACGGTTGTTGTGGGGGAACCTGAGGTTGTGGCGATGAATGATACTGCTGAGGTTCCATATAAACATGGTGTGGCTGTTGGTACGGCTGGGGATTGAGTTGGACAATGTGCGGTTGTGGAGGTGGTTCCTGTGGATAGTGTGGTTGTTGGGACGGGTATGCTTGCGGGTGATGTGCCGGTTCATATGTTATCGGCGGTGTTGGTATTGGTGATGGCGACGTGAGTACCTGAGGCTGGGCAGCTTCTTGTGGGGGCCAATGTTGTTGTTGGAATTGTTGCGCTTGTAATTGTTGAAGCAGACATTGATTTTCTTGTTGAAGCTGTTGGAATTGGTACTGTTGTTGGGCCGTTTGTTGTTGAAGGTACTGATTTTGCTGTTGAAATTGCGCAAGGATTTGGTGTGATTGTTGTAATTGTT
>JASANC010003352.1:0-35927 GCA_030248135.1 Theristus sp. LFF4_11 | reverse complement strand
TCGAATGAATGAATCTTGTCACTCCGTGGGATGTGACAAGAACGAAAATCATATGGTGATGGATTAAAACATGAAGCATTCTGTCACAAATTTTACAGCTTTGGTACAGTCTTGGTGGTGGAAATTGACCGAAAAACAATTTAAAAATGATATTTTTATTGCGAGATACCGTTGAAATTATTGTTCCGAACCAACTTGCAAGCTAAGGTTCAAATTTGTACATTCAAATGTACGTATTTCGTGCATAAAAGAAACGAAGCTTTTCAGGTACCGGTAGATCAAAAATTTTGCGCAGTTATGATGATGCGGGTCATGTGTTTGGTTGTCGTGGCGGTTGGCGCAGTTGCAGCTTTGGTTGGATACAGTGACATGTTTTCATCTTTGTTCAAAATGCAATCGACTTGTTTTTTACGCTGAAAAAACTGGAAAATCTATTCCAAAATTTATTCCATGTGAAAATCCACTTTGAGATTCATTCCATGCCAAAATCCACTTCAAAACTTTCGCATGGCATAGAATTTTGGATTTTGGAATAGATTTTGGCATTTATTCAGCATGTTTGTTCGAAAAAGTTTTGCACAGACTCTGAAATAGTAACTCAAAATTTTCCACTTATCCAGTTGCCCCCAAATAATTCGTTGATAATCGGCGCACACGACGACGACGCTCGTAGAGTTTTGGTCGGAGCATGGGCTGCGAACCCAGGTGACCACAATTTTGTGTTGAACATTGTTTTTTAACTTATAGAACATTAAATCGTTGTGTTCATGGCACAAAATGCCATGTCACGGTAGCCTAAAACACCATGGCCTCGGTCGTAGCGCGTTTGACTTACTCTTGTCGGTGCGTGCGGCGGATCGAGCCCCGCGCCGAGAGGTGTGCCCTGGATAAAAACACTGCCTAAAATCACCGTTCGCTCGTTCGCATGTCATTTTTGTTATTACTTTTGAGTTGCAGAAAGAACTGGGTGCCAAGCACGCCATAGATTTGCGCGAGTGATAAGAAAATTCATAAATCGCTCAGTTCTTTAAAACATGCGCGAAAATGCCAAGGCCGTTTGAACTTCTCTTCTAATTTCACGCAGAAAAAAATTGCATACTGCACTGCAAACCGCAACCGCACTGCATTTCGCACTGCATTTAAAACTGCACCGCATCTTTAAAAAATAACTGAATCCTGAATGACTGTGTTTTTTAAAGATGCAATGCGCAGTTGTAATACGGTGCAAAGTGCAGTGCCGTTTGCAGTGCAGGATGCAATTTTTTCTGCGTGTTTTAGAATTTCTCCCAGTTCTTTTAGTTTTTTCCACAAAACTTCCAACTGATGGTATTTGAAACATAATGAAAAATAACATGGTATTTTATGCCATGAACGCAGCGGAATGTTTGGTCGAATCTTCTGTGACGGACTTGTTTTTGAAGATCCCTGTGAAACGTCTCGTTGCCCGCCGCAGTACAAATGCGAGTTTGAACGAAGCGACAATTGCGTCGATGCGTATCGTGCCGTGTGCGTGCCGACGCCGCTTGGTTCGAAATTATAATAAACCACACTATGAGATCATTTAATCGACACGTAGAAAAGGCTTTTTCCCAAAAACTCTTCAGACAAACGCGCATTATTTATGTGCGCAACAGTCCTCGAACACATGATTCATGCAAAACTTATGATTGGCTGCATCTTGCAAGCGGTTGGGTTGATGTAGGAATGGGTTACGGTCGAAAATAAACCCGCATTTTTACCATTTCAGGAACGTGCACAGCAAAGAACAAATGTGAGCTAGCCGGACTGTTGTGCGTGTCGGTGCAAAATGTCTGCTTAGATTGTCCCGCGTTTTGTTTCACGACAGAGGAATGGGTGCGATATAAACCGTTTATCCGAGGGGCATGATGGGGAAAAAATTTCTGAGAAAAGAACCATTTTCTGATGATCAGCATCAGGTATTTCGGTCAAGGTGTTTGGAAAGTCAAATGGAATTCGCATTGAAACTTTATTTGTGCCTTGCGACATTTTTGTGCATCGAACGGCTGGAACAGATGTCTTTAAACAGGGTACACATTGAATGGCAAAAAGATTGAACAGCCAAAAAACGCAAGTAAAAAAAGACAAACCAATGAAATTCAGATTGACTGAACAAATGTAAAAAGTCGAATGTCAAAATTTCAATTGTTTCTTTTGCAAAAATTTTAAAGTTAACAAAGCATGCATTTCTTGAACACAACTTTTTCAGTTCGAAAAAGACCGTGAGCCTGTGACGTCTTCGGCTGACTTTGACTCAAAAGCAAATTGCGACCAAGAATGACAATGAATTCGTGCTTGTATCTTTGACATGAACCTTTTAAATTTGGAACGAAATTGTACTTTAGAACTTTTGACCTTTGAATTTTAGAAGATAAAAATCCAAAAATAGCTTTGTTTTGAAGTCTTCTTTGTTTAACTAAGAGCCATTCATGAAATAGTTGGTAGCAATGCATAGTCAATATGTTCATGAAAAAATTCATGCGATTTCTGTTGCAAATTCATAACTGCAGACTCTTTTGAACGAGGGTTCAAGATTGATGTCGCTTATTATTCGTGACTGAATCATGAAGTTGGTTCAGAGGATCAGAAAGGATCAGAAAGGTTCAGAAGACAAAGTCACCGTCATGTGAAAAGTCTTTTGTGCTAACTGAAGCGACATAGAATAAGGTACAGTGGCGGCCAAAAGTTTGGAAACCCCATGCGCGCGCTTGTGCGTGGTGGTATATGCGTGCTTTTATTGTGCGTCTCTCCCCAACACATGCTAGTTTTGTTTTTGTGAACACAACAGTTGCTTGTTCCAAAAATCAAAAAATATTTGCTTACCGTATGTGCATAGTAATAACGAAAAAATGCGCGATCTACAGCGCACGCAGGGGTTTCCAAACTTTTGACCACCACATATAGCATCTTGTGTCGCGGTTCGTGCGCAATTATAAATCTGTGCCTTATCTCTGTTTATGCAGTTCTGTCCGCAAGCAATAACGGTCTTCTGCTATGAAAAGCAAGAAATCTCATTAAAAATATAAAATAATGGACCAGTTCATAATAAGTATCTAGATACATACAATCTCTAGCTAGACTAGACGTTAATAAAATGCCTACGCGTTCAAAAACGGGATAAAACGCACCAGTTGCAATCTGTAGAGTGGTCCAAAAGTAGTGGGTACAACTTTGAATCGCTCTAACTCGCCAACAGTTAGACCGTTTAAGTGTGTGACTGAAAACTAGTGGTAATTGGTACATTTTTGAATTTCAACTCATTGAAAGTTGAACATTCGTGATAATGTTAATGGCTGCGAACGAGTCACTCGTCTGCCTGATGGACTACCGGCAATATTTCGACAGCAACTCTGACAAAGCGCTCTTTGAGGATGATGACAACGATGAGCACAGCTGGCTTCTGTTCATCGTGCGTGTCGCGTTCAGCGTCGTCTATGCGACGATCTTCTTTGTCGGTTCACTGATGAACGCCGGCGTGTTGTTTGCGATCGCGTGCAGACGACGCTACAGATGCACCGCGCAGGTCAGTGCTCTGCATCAGACGTTTCTTGGAAAACTAAAAACGTATCAAAAAGTTTGAGTTGGATTTTCTTGAGAAACGTGTCGTGATAAAAATTGCATTAAACTTTTTTTTATTTAATAATTTTATTTGGTGTCAAAAATTCTTCAACTCATATGCGCCACACGAACGCACGTGCATCCGTGTGTGTCGCAGGGCATCCTGCTGATGAACGTGCTGTGGCCATGTCTGCTGCTGTGCGTTGTGGCGGTGCCGATGTCACCAGTGGCCATCATTGCCATCCGCTGGCTGGCTGACGTCATTGGCGAGGCATCTGTCATCTGCCGCTTGATCGATCGCCTGCAATGCGCCGTGGCGTTTGTGTGCGCTTGGATGTTCGCTGCAATCGCGCTTGACAAATACGTGCATGTCGCACAGGTGATGTCATGCATGGAAGACAGTGCACTCGGTTGTAACACTGTATTGTTGCCCAGTCGCACACAGCAGACAAAAGCACGCATGCGGCACACACGCGAAATACATGTGTGCGTGCGTGCGTGTGTGCGTGCTTGAGTGCGTGCGTGCGTGCGTGCGTGGGGGCGGGGGGGGCGCACGGCGAGGGGCGGCGGGGGCGGCGCGCGCGGGCGGGGGGTGCGGCGGGGGGAGAGGGCGGGGGGGGGAGGGGGTGGCGGGGGGCGGCGGGGGGGGCGTGGGCGGGGAGGGGGGGGGGGCGTGGTGCGGCGGCGGCGGCGGAGGGGCTTGAGGCGGCGGGGCGGGGCTGCGTGCGTGCGAGCGTGCGTGCGTGTGTGCGTGCTTGAGTGCGTGCGTGCGTGCGTGCGTGAGTGCGTGCGTGCGTCCGTGCGTGCGTGCACTAGCACCGGATTCAAACTGGTTTTGGCTGATCTGATTCTGTTGAACCGTAAAACTTTTTCTGAACCAATGCATCACGGTTGGGTGGTATGACGAACACCGGTGTTTTTTGGTTGTTTTGTTTTTATTGTCACCGTTATGTTTGCAGCCCCTTCGTCAGCGCACACCAGCGCACGTGGCTGTGTTTACTTGCGTGACCGTTTGGCTGTTGGCGGCGCTCATTGGTCACCCGTTGATGGGCCTCAGTCGATTGGTCGATCCGACTGGTGAGTTTGTCGAAAGTTCAACTGTCTCAAAAGCCAGAAATTCGCTTTTAGTAACCATTTATAATGTGCATAAATTGAGCTCCTTTTGCCAATCATATCAATCGGCTGATTAAAAACTTATTAAGAAACGTTTTTGTTTAACTGGAACTCGCTCGATTACCAAGCACGGCATGAAAAAACTTTTGTAATTTCCAGCATTCGCTCGCACCTGGCGTGACCACATCATATATCACGTGACAAGCGCGCTGATTGGCTACGTGCTGCCACTGGTGCTTGTGTGCTACGCGTACTACAGGGTGTGGCGAACGGTGCAAAACGAGAACGTCGAAGATGAACAGAGTGGCGAATTGCTGCCGCAGTCCGGCCGTGACAAGTCAGTTTGTTCAAAAAAATCAATTCAGTTTTTTTTAATTTAACCATGAAAATTCGATTTATCTCGTCAGTTGGAAATTCCAAGTTCCAATTAAGTTACAACCCCGTTGAAAATTGTTCTGTGCATGTTCAACTTTCTCCAGACAGACAGCCTTTTGATAGTGTTGATAATTCTCTTTCTGTTGTATTACAAAAACCAACGTTTGATGACAAAGTGTTCAGCAAATTTGGTCTTATACACCATCGTTGTGTCCCGTCAAAGCTCTCCTTTCTCGTGAACTTTACGCTATTTCTTGCAGCAACGGACGTACGCAAAAGCAACAGCAACGTGCGAACTACCGCATTTTGGCGTCCATCCTAGCGTACACCTTCGGGTGGCTTCCGATGGCGTTCATGAACCTGATGCATGACCTCGGTAAATTTTAACTGGATTTTAACAAATTTTTTATTGTGACAGCCCATGTACAAGTAGTTCGACAGAAAAAACACATTTGATAAAACAAATCTGCGGGCAAATTCATTGGTATTCAGATTAGATCATTAAAACGTATGAGAAAAACAAGCCACTGACACTAAGAAAACAATACGCTACAGATTACCTGTGGAAAGTTCCGTCACGGTTTCCTCCACGTGATTTGGTTGTGGTCGATGATAACTTTCAGCTGCGTGCGTGTAACACAGTATATAATATTCAGTATATTGCGAATGACTGTTGCAGCCGGTTTCCGGGCGTACCGCAACAAACAGCTGCTGGTGCTGTGCGCGCACGCGATCGCTGTCAGCACTGGCCTCAGTGTGCCGCTGTTGATCCACTGGGCGACGGCGAAACGCTGCGGCAACAAATCGACCAGCAGTGGGACAATGATCAACTCGATGTCCGCGCATTATGGAGCGGCAGCCGGCATGACAGGTGCGGCATGGACAAATGGGGGCTAGAATGGCAGAGGCACACAGGCCGGACGGCTGTCACGTCCTGTCAAGTTTCTAGGTATGGTGTGCAAAATCGGTAAAAAACTCGCAATCGTCAGATCAATGATTTTGGGTCGTCTTGTTCAAATGGATGAGAATTCATTGCAAAATCATCCGGAAAAAAATAAATGTTGCACTTGCTTGTTTAAGGACACCATCATCAGGCTCACAGTCACAGACACCATCACAACCATAATCAGAACAAATCAGTCGAATGGAACACGCTGCAGAATGCTGGATGTCAGTTGACAAAACGCAGTATTCAATGTGGTTTTTTTATTTTTGAACAATTTTAAAAAAACTGTAGGTGTGGCATATTGATGAAATCAGCGTAAAACATTGTTTTCTGTTTTTCATGAGGGACGGAGTGCAGCCAAACAGAGCATTTTCTCAACTTCATGAAGCTTTTTTAAAAAAAGACGCACGATTTTGGTTCAATCTATTTCAGTACAAAACATTCAGTCAATAGATGTTTGCAGCGAGCACCAACAATCGAACGAACCAAACGATGCTCACCGGCGTCACCACTCATCAACATCAACATCAACATCAACACCATCAACAGCCGACATCAGCCATCACTCAACGGCACCATCACCGTCAACAGGCGCCGTCAGCGTCCGAGACGCCCAGCATCCACCACCGTCGGTCGCATCGCCGCGCGAGTCGTGCGTCGGCGCAGTTGATGGTCGCCTGTCCATCGGCCGAGCGTTCGTCGCAATTGCTCGTCCAGAAACGATCGGACGCCGTCGCACGCGCCAAACAACGCTCACTCGAGGTGCACCGCTCGATTGACGCTCAGTCTAATCAACTCGACGTCGTACACCACCAGCAGCACAGCAAATCGCTCGACACGAACGACGACGACGACGACCGCAAACAAGCGTCCGTTCAAACGAGCGGCGTCGGTCGCGCGGGTCGGCGGCCGAAACTGCAACGCCAGAAGTCGCAGAGCGTCTGCGAGACGCTGCAGGACGACTACGAGCTGTTCTCGGCTGCGATCCATCGTGTGCCGACCGAGAAACTCCTCGAGTCACTCGAACGCGAACAGGCGAAGAAACGCGAACTCCAGCAGCAGCAGTCGATCGAGGAGCGACCGCCGTCGACGCAGCAACGCCGCGCGCGCCTGCTCCACTCGGCCTACCTGATGTCCGTCTCCGTGGAGTTGGAGATTCGAAAGGCGTCGAAGAATTCGAGCTTTCAGCACGACCAGCCGGACTATGCGGCCAGCTGCGACGCCGACGACGAACGCGAGGAGGACGAACAGGAGGAGATCATGCTGTGATGTATTCTCGTTTCAGGAAGATCCGAGGCACAACAGTGTCACGCCCTAAGCCGAAGGAAAACCGCACAACCGAACCAAACCCGTAAAACGTCAGCACCATGGCGAAGCGTCTACCGTAACCTAATTTTGAATTCCGTGAAACATTTTCCTGTCGCCGTGTGCAAGTGCATTGAGTCCCGGGACCGAAATAAAAAATAATATTGCGGTGTATGGCCTGTTCACTGCAACCTGTCATGCTCAGATGCGGTGACATTGCGCAACGACGCCATCGGTCGGTGTTGTAAGCTCGATCATGGAGTCTGCGCTTGTTAGCATTTCGATTTGCCTTTGTTCTCGGATGTTTTTTAGAATGTGGTCATGGCTTTCGATTAGATTTTTATGGCACAATGGTTGTTTCGCCAAAAATGACAAGACGACGCGATGTGTTATACAGTCCGTTCCGAACCTCTGAACGTTCTGCGTCAATCATTTGAGCAGGCCGATTGGTCAATACAGTACGTACACCGAATAAGCCAGCGAAATGTTCCAATGTGCATTACGCAGTGTTCAAAATAATAATAAATCACCACAATGCAACGACTCGAAATCAATTGAGTCCACAATCCTCTAAACGACACTAATTGTAGATTCACAAAGAACCATATGCTGCAAAATAGTAAAACAGCTCAATATCGAACGTAGAACACGGTGGCGACGCAGTTGATGCCGATCGCAGTCAGCATGCACAGCAAGTCCAGTCTCGAGCACAGCTGCGTCCAGTCGAGTTGCGCCTGTTTCGTCATGGCGGCCGTTGCGAGATCGTCGAGGAACTGCTCGTTCATCTGGTGCACGCGCGTCAGAATCTCGCGAATCGTGACGAATATGCGGCACTGCATTTTGTATAGTGCGTCCTCGTTGTGCAGCCAGTCCTGGAAATGCGAGAAAACGACCAGGAAATCGTGTCTGCCATTATTAGAAATCAGAACACTGGGAGAAGCGCAGTTAATCATTGCGAAAATCGCGTGTTGTGCAGGTGAAAAACTTTGGAACTTTCAAAATTTCGGAAACATGCGCAGGTGAAAGACGTACGTCGTTGTGTTTTGCGAGCTTCTCACCGACCGTTTCCGAGTGCGAGATGGCCAGCCGCTGCAAAGATGGAAAAAAATGAACAGCGACCGTGAAAAATACACTTGTTTAGCCGGAAATTCAATCAAAATGAACCAACAACGCTCTTATTCTGTCTGACAGAGCCCGCAAAAACAGACAATAAAACACACAGATGTTGTGCTTGAACCGACTGAGTACACGAAACGATGGCAGTTGTCGACGGTCGTGTCAGCGAGAGCGTGAGCGCCGGCCAAGGAGACGCCAAGCGCACGGAGCAGCCACCGTGGCGCCGGTTTGTTGAACGCGCCGCAACTGTGCAGGTACATGATCAGCACGGAGACCACCGTGCTCGCGCCCATGATGGACATCTCGAACAGGATGAAGCGACCTGCAAAACCGCTGAGAGTTTTTGACAATTTTGCGAATCTGGGAGAGGCAACATTGTCGGTGGGGTAAGCTTTTTCTGCATATTCTGCTGCAGATTTTTTGTTTCTTTTTATCCAGCAATGAAGATTTATCTTTCTTATTAAACGTATATTAATACAATATATGCACAGCACTCAATTATGATGACGTCACAACTGTCTGACCGGTTCTATGAATCAGACTGTACCTAATTTCGGAAAAGATTTGGCGTTCTTTGGCATCAGATCGGACACCATCATCAGAATGACAGCCATCGTTAGCAGCGCCGTCAGACCGATCGTGACTTTTTCGCTTCGTTGCTAAAAATACCGTAAAGTCTTGCATATAAGATTTCCTTACATAGTTAGATTTGAAAATCAAAAATTTCTGAAAAAAGTGGAATTTTGTGTGACAACCTTATAAGTGGGAGGAGGTCTTATAAAGCGAAGATTAGGAATTCCGGGCCTTATAAACGGGTGGGATTTCGACCAAGTCAAAATTTTGAACTTTTTGGTTTCCCGCCGTGTGACACTCCGCCCACTTTTGGGTGGGGGTCTTATAAGTGGGAGGAACCTTATATGCAAGTCTTTACGGCATACCATCATTTTCGATAAAAAGATATTTCGGTCGACAGAAAAGACTAAAGTAGCATTCATGAAGCAGTATTTGGTCACTGTGTTAAAACATAGTTACATGGTCACTAAATACTTCATGAATGCGCCTTAAACCTGATCCGCATGCGACGGCGAGAAGACGCCTAGCAGAGCGAGGTTTGTAATGAAGAACGAGGGCACCGTCAACGTGATGATGTAGTAGAACGGTTTGCGACGAATGTGAATGAAGTAGGACACTTCATACCAGTCGCCCACTCCGTAGTCCTGCAGCACCAACGTGCACGTGTAGTTCAGCAATTGCCATTCTGATGCAGAACAAGAAGCATGTTGAAACAATGCCGTTTCTTTGAATTAATTTAGACTGAAGAAATGACGATTTGAGGTAGTTTTCACATAACGTTTTGTAAACTCTGCACTGTCACACTCAGAAAGAAACGGTGAAAACAATTGTCTCACGGAACGCACTGCCACAAGAAAGGGGATCGACAAAAATGGTTTTATCGCGTGTCGCGTGCGCGTTTCTGTGGGTTTATGCAACAGAAATCGTGTGTGTGTAGAATGAAAGTGGCGGATCTTCAGATACATTTACCACATAAGAACTATTTACCACAAGCAAGCTGACTGTAACACGGAGAAAAGTTTTTTTTTTTAATTTCACCAGAACTCGGTCGATAATGCTTGCGTCGTGCCATGGGCGACTGCGCCGGCCGCAGCTCGATCTCGGTGCTCGGATACGCCCACGTGACGTACGTCAACTTGCAGTTCTGTTCGTCATTTGGGAATTCGCTCGTGTCAAAGTCGCAGTGCACCGTCACCTGGCGTCAATGAACACTGATCAGAATGTATAGCTACTCAACAAATTTGTTGAGCCACCATTGGTCGCTCAACAAAGTCATGCTACACTACAATAATCGTGCTGCATGCAAAATGCTCGTTTTGTGGAGCAACTTGTCTGGTTTCATCAAAGTTTGTTTTTTCATGTTGATCAGCATAATTTTGTCGTTTGTTGGTTTTTCTTGTCAAGAGTTTATCGACGCACCTGCTCCGTGCGCGACAGGAACACGCTGCCATCGAAACTGATCGTCACGAACGACTCGTCCTGGCCTCCTTGGCGGCTCACTTCAAGCCTGCAACATTTCCATTGAAACTCGTTGCAACACCGCATGTTTTTCATTATCATAAAAGGAAAACTTTCCCGCACAATTGATAAATAGTGATGTCTGGCATCCATACGGCTGATTGTTGTGCACGCAGCGTTGTCAGGCCCTCATAATCCTCAGGACGCCACACCAACAGGCTGTCCTTCCACGTCTGAGATACAGCAAATGAAAACTGTCACAATAATGCCTTTCAATGGGCAACAATGATCGTTGACAAACAGTAAAAAAGGTACACTTGCCAATTCGAACCACTGCGAGATGACCAACGATTCACGGGCTTCATTCTGAAGCGAAACCACTATGTCATCAATGATAACACTGTTACAAAGTTACACAGAAGTAGGCACAGAAGTAGTTGCGTACGGTATTGCACAAAAAATGGATAACAAAAGTAAATAACCTGTTGTACAAAAGTAGCTCAGTCATTGCATAGAAGTAGATAAGCTGTTACATACAAAACTGATTACACAAATGTAAATCATTTGTAACTTAAAAGTAGCTTAGCTACTGCATTAAAGTAGCTGAGCTGTTACACAAAACAAAATTAAATTGGTCATTACTCTCAATTAGCTGTGATGTAGTGGTGACACAAACAAAGATTAGCTATTTCACAAACGTACTGTACGGTGTCGTGTGTGTATCTAGATCAAGCGGTTACACTACAAATCATCAACCAAACATCCAAAATTTTTACTAAAGACACACTAACACATAAAACCTTTTTTCTTTTAAAAAAATTCATTTATTTTTTTTTTTCCCATTTATTATCTAAAAATGCGTGAGACGCATATAAAAGGAGGAATATGGCCTTGTGTAAGCAGTGAAAGACTTGGCTCGACAACGCTTTTCAAGTCTCTGATGTGGTACACACGGATACAAGTACATAAGAGTCATATTTTTGCGCCGTTTATTTATGATTTCGGTTGCACATGGCAACCCTCGTGCTTTGTATTGTAGACAAATGACCTTTCACATTTGCGGATTTCGGGCATTTAGCGACCACTAAAACTACTAAAATAACAATCAGACTTTAGCTCGCTGACACTGGTTTGTTCAGGACAAATTGTATCGCAGAAGCATTGCGGAACGCAAGGTCTCCTGTGGCAAAGGCAATGACTCACGGGACAGACGGTTTATCCTGCCACACTAGTTGAAGGTGACACCGGTAAAAAAGGTGAAAATCAACGGAAGACAACTCCTTTTTGTCACTGGTGCTGGTGTGTACACAGCGGTGCGTACGTTAACAACAACGAAAAAGCTACATGCAACAATGTTTTGCAATCTCTAATTTTTCTGTTTTTGCACAGAATTTACAGAATTTCGCACATGGCGTGATTTTAGATTAAATCGAAGAGAACAATTAAAAAATAACTTCAAAGTTTTACGCTTTTCAGCAAAACGAAAACGAAAACGAAAACTTTCGGATTCGCTGCCCTCCGGGGATATAGCGACCGCAGGCCACCGAAACCGAAATCGGGCTAAGATCACTGGTGCCCCCAGGACAGAGCGGGGCTTAGAGGCTGCCCCCTCACATGCCGAGGGTATTGGTTCCACGGGATGGTGAGCCGTCCATTCCCCAATCCCACCGGAGTTTGGTACCTTCGGGTTTCCGGAATCGGTGGGGGGCGTGCTTCAAAAAAAAAACAAACGCGGCGCAAAAATATGACCCTTATGTACTTGTATCCGTGTGTACCACATCAGAGACTTGAAAAGCGTTGTCGAGCCAAGTCTTTCACTGCTTACACAAGGCCATATTCCTCCTTTTATATGCGTCTCACGCATTTTTAGATAATATTCTGACTTTTACATAAGCCCCGAAGGTCGGACCAAAATCACAATTCGTTGGTCACACATTCTTCTAAACCCCAGACAACTCAGGTTTTTCATTTTTCGTTTTTTAGGCCGATTTCTCCTATGCCATTTCTACGGCCGATTCCCCAAAATCGTCACGATTCAGTACCTAGAATCGCTCACAAAAGAAAAACTGACCCAAAAGCCGTGATCGGCGTAATGAATTACCATGGAAAACACCGTTTTCTTGTTTTTCATTTCTGGACCGGTTTCGCTAAATTCCACGGCCGATTCACCATAAATCGTCACGATTCAGCATCTAGAAGTTGCTCCACCATGCACAAGAAAACTAACCCAAAATCCGTGATCAGCACATTGAATTACCCTGGAAAACCGTTTTCTCGTTTTTCATTTCTGGACCGATTTCGCCAAATTCCACGGCCGATTCGCCCGAAATCGTCACGATTCAGAATCTAGAGTTTCTCACGTAAGAAAACTAACCCAAAATTCGTGATCAGCGTGATTCAATAGCGATGGCCCGGATGAGAGCAGGAGGACTCACCCTTTTCTTGTTTTTGTTTTTCTTGTTTTTCGTTCCTGGACCAATTTCGCCAACTTCCACAGCCGATTCGCCCGAAATCGTCACGATTCAGCATCTAGAGTTGCTCACGTAAGAAAACTAACCCAAAATTCGTGATCAGCGCATTGAATTACCCTGGAAAACACCCTTTTCTTGTTTTTCGTTTCTGGACCGATTTCGCCAACTTCCACGGCCGATTCGCCCGAAATCGTCACGATTCAGCATCTAGAGTTTCTCACGTAAGAAAACTAACCCAAAATTCGTGATCAGCGCATTGAAATACCCTGGAAAACACCGTTTTTCTTGTTTTTCGTTTCTGGACCGATTTCGCCAACTTCCACGGCCGATTCGCCCGAAATCGTCACGATTCAGCATCTAGAGTTGCTCACGTAAGAAAACTAACCCAAAATCCGTGATCAGCGCATTGAATTACCCTGGAAAACACCCTTTTCTTGTTTTTCGTTTCTGACCGATTTCGCCAACTTCCACGCCCGATTCGCCCGAAATCGTCACGATTCAGCGTCTAG
Source organism: Theristus sp. LFF4_11 (assembly GCA_030248135.1). NCBI lineage: Eukaryota > Metazoa > Nematoda > Chromadorea > Monhysterida > Xyalidae > Theristus > Theristus sp. LFF4_11. The sequence continues at coordinate 22,485 of JASANC010003352.1, read as the reverse complement.
AGTTGCTCACGTAAGAAAACTAATCCAAAATTCGTGATCAGCGGATTGAATTACCCTGGAAAACAGCCTTTTCTTGTTTTTCGTTTCTGGACCGATTTCGCCAATTTCCACGGCCGATTCGCCCAAAATCGTCACGATTCAGCATCTAGAGTTACTCACGTAAGAAAACTAACCCAAAATTCGTGATCAGCGCATTGAATTACCCTGGAAAACACCCTTTTCTTGTTTTTCGTTCCTGGACCGATTTCGCCAATTTCCACGGCCGATTCGCCCAAAATCGTCACGATTCAGCATCTAGAGTTACTCACGTAAGAAAACTAATCCAAAATTCGTGATCAGCGCATTGAATTACCCTGGAAAACAGCCTTTTCTTGTTTTTCGTTTCTGGACCGATTTCGCCAATTTCCACGGCCGATTCGCCCAAAATCGTCACGATTCAGCATCTAGAGTTACTCACGTAAGAAAACTAACCCAAAATTCGTGATCAGCGCATTGAATTACCCTGGAAAACACCCTTTTCTTGTTTTTCGTTTCTGGACCGATTTCGCCAACTTCCACGGCCGATTCGCCCGAAATCGTCACGATTCACCATCTAGAGTTGCTCACGTAAGAAAACTAACCCAAAATCCGTGATCAGCGCATTGAATTCCTACGGACTAGACCTTTTCCTATTTTTTTAGTAGCACAGAAACAATTTGTAAGAGTGAAAAACTGATACCCAGTCAAAATGCTACGAACTTTCAAAAAATGCACAATTTTAACTTAAAAAAGTGCCCGGGCAAAAAAATAAACCAAATTTTTAAAATCTTCGGATGAAATTGCCCCAGAATCTTTTTTATTCGACTGTGAAGGTGTCGTAGCTAAAAATTGAAAGGGCGAACACTTGAAACCAGGAAAAATCCTTTGAAATTTAAAAAATGCCAAAATTTTGCCTCAAACAAGGGTTGGGGCAAAAAATTAACCTGATTTTCAAAAATTTCAGATGAAATTACCCTAGGAAACTTTTTTGTTGGACTCTGAAAGTGTCGCAGGTAAAAATTGAAAGGGCGAACACTTGAAACCAGGTAAAAACCCTTCGATTTTTGAAAAATGCCCAATTTTTTACCCAAAAAAGGGGTCGGGGCAAAAAATTAACCCAATTTTCAAAATCTCCAGGTGGAATTACCCCAGGAAACATTTTTGTTCGACTGTGAAAGTGTCCCAGGTAAAAATTGAAAGGGCGAACACATATGATTACATACCAGAAAAAAAAATACCAAGGAAAATAAGTAACACTGTTTTCAGAATAGGTTTTTCGTCTCTACAGCGCATGAAAAGTAGTCGGATGAAAATTTTTTCGCGGCTCAAGCACAACTTTGGGTGTTCGTTTCGTGTGCACGGAGCAGGTTTGTGGCTTAACTATGCTCGCTGGACGCAGCGAGCAAATTTGAAAAAAGCGCGCGAGGGGATAACGGCTCATATAATGCGTGATGCGCTGTCCGCTCGCTGGCGCTCGCTCGCGCATCCGCATGATTTTTCTTGTGAGTAAACCAAAAACAATAAACAACAACTCAGAATGTGAGTTTACAATGTATTTGAATTGATTTTTGAGATGGGACAAATGAATTTCTATATACCTTGCGTCGCACGTCATGCGCCTCTTTAATTCAAAAACATGCGGTTCAAAGAAAATTGCACCAAATCATGCGGATGCGCGAGCGAGCGCCAGCGAGCGGACAGCGCATCACGCATAATATGAGCCGTTATCCCCTCGCGCGCTTTTTTCAAATTTGCTCGCTGCGTCCAGCGAGCATAGTATAAGCCACAAACTTGGCACTGTGCACACGAAACGAACACCCAAAGTTGTGCTTGGAGCCGCGAAAAAATTTTTATCCGACTACTTTTCATACGCTGTAGACACGAAAAACCTATTCTGAAAACAGTGTTACTTCTTTCCCTTTGTATTTTTTTTTTCAGCTATGTAATCAACATGTGTTCGCCCTTTAAATTTTTGCCTGCGACACTTTCACATAGTCGAACAAAAATGTTCCCTGGGGTAATTCCACCCGGAGATTTTGAAAATTGGGTTAATTTTTTACCCAGACCTTGTTTTTGGGTAAAAAATTGGGCATTTTTAATTGTTTGGAGGGTTTTCACCTGGTTTTAAGTGTTCGCCCTTTCAATTTTTAGCTGGGACACTTTCACAGTTGAACAAAAATGTTTCCTAGGGTAATTTCATCCGTATTTTCTGAAAATTTAGTTTATTTTTTTGCCCGGGCACTTTTTTGAGTTAAAATTGTGCATTTTTGAAAGTTCGTAGCATTTTGACTGAGTATCAGTTTTCACTCTTACAAATTTTGTCTGAGCTACGAAAAATAAAAGGAAAAAGGTCTAGTCCGTGGTAATTCAATGCGCTGATCACGGATTTTGGGTTAGTTTTCTTACGTGAGCAACTCTAGATGCTGAATCGTCACGATTTCGGGCGAATCGGCCGTGGAAATCGGCGAAATCGGTCCAGAAATGAAAAACAAGAAAACTATGTTTTCCAGTGTACTTCAATGCGCTGATCACGGATTTTGGGTTAGTTTTCTTATGTGAGCAACTCTAGATACCGAATCGTGACGATTTCGGGCGAATCGGCCGTCGAAATTGGCGAAATCGGTCCAGAAACGAAAAACAAGAAAAGGGTGTTTTCCAGAGTAATTCAACGCGCTGATCACGGATTTTGGGTTAGTTTTCTTACGTGAGCAACTCTAGAAACTGAATCGTGACGATTTCGGGCGAATCGGCCGTCGAAATTGGCGAAATCGGTCCAGAAACGAAAAACAAGAAAAGGGTGTTTTCCAGGGTAATTCAATGCGCTGATCACGAATTTTGGGTCACCTAGTTTTTTTATGCAAGCAACTCTAGATGCTGAATCGTGACGATGTCGGGCGAATCGGCCGTGGAAATCGGCGAAATCGGTCCAGAAACGAAAAACAAGAAAAAAATGTTTTCCAGGGTAATTCAATGCGCTGATCACGGATATTGGGTTAGTTTTCTTACGTGAGCAACTCTAGATGCTGAATCGTGACGATTTCGGGCGAATCGGCCGTGGAAATTGGCAAAATCGGTCCAGAAACGAAAAACAAGAAAAGGGTGTTTTCCATGGTAATTCAATGCACTGATCACGGATTTTGGGTTAGTTTTTTATGTGAGCAACTCTAGATACCGAATCGTGACGATTTCGGGCGAATCGGCCGTGGAAATTGGCGAAATCGGTCCAGAAATGAAAAACAAAAAAACGGTGTTTTCCATGGTAATTAAATACACTGATCACGGATTTTGTGTTAGTTTTTTCATGTGAGCAACTCTATATACCGAATCGTGACGATTTCGGGCGAATCGGCCGTGGAATTTAGTGAAACCGGTCCAGAAATGAAAAACAAGAAATCGGTGTTTTCCAGGGTAATTCATTGCGCCGATCACGGCTTTTGGGTCAGTTTTCTTATGTGAGCAATTCTAGGTACGATTTTGGGCGAATCGGCCGTAAAAATAGCATAGACGGAATTGGCCTAAAAACGAAAAATGAAAAACCTGAGTTGTCCGGGGTTTAGAAGAACGTGTGACCAACGTATTGTGATTTTGGTCCGACCTTTGGGGCTTATGTAAAAGTCAGAATATTATCTAAAAATGCGGGAGACGCATATAAAAGGAGGAATATGGCCTTGTGTAAGCAGTGAAAGACTTGGCTCGACAACGCTTTTCAAGTCTCTGATGTGGTACACACGGATACAAGTACATAAGAGTCATATTTTTGCGCCGTTTATTTTTTATTTCGGTTGCAAGTGGCAACCCTCGTACATTGTAAACAAATGAAACTTTCACATTTGCTTTTTTCTAGCATTTAGCGACCTCTAAAACCACTAAAATAACGATCAGACTTTAGATCGCTGACACTGGTTTGCACAAAGTGTATCGCAGAGGCATTGGGAACGCAAGGTCTCCTTCTGTGGCAAAGGCAATGACTCACCGGTTTATCCTGTCACAAGAGTTTGGTAAAAAGGGTGAAAATCAACGGAAGACAACACTTTTTGCACTGGTGCTGCTGTATGCACAGCGGTGCGTACGTCAGCAACAACGATAAAGCTACATGCAGCAATGTTTTGCAATCTCTGATGTTTCTGTTTTTTGCACAGAATTTACAGTATAGCCGATTAAACATGGCAGTTTTTTTCAGGGTGCAAGGAGCGCGCGAATTTTGAATGAAAGAAAAAGAAGTTCAGAAACCAAATTGTATGCCAAATTTGACGCGTTTTTTTAAACTAATGGATTATCCGTATTATTCTGTTCATTCTTTCTCCCTTGCACACATGATTGGAAATTATGCTGGCATTTTTGAAAAAGACAACTCCTAGTCAGCGACTAATCCCGCCTTGATGGACTGCCTCATTTATTCGCCCATGCTGTACAGAATTTCGCACATGATGTGATTTTAGACTAAACTGAAGAGGACAATTGAAAAATATCTAGATAACTTCACGCTTTTCAGCAAGCTTTTAAACAACAAATGCGGCGCAAAAATATGACTCTTATGTGCTTGTATCCGTGTGTACCACATCAGAGACTTGAAAAGCGTTGTCGAGCCAAGTCTTTCACTGCTTACACAAGGCCATATTCCTCCTTTTATATGCGTCTCCCGCATTTTTAGATAATGAAACTCTGACTCAACGTGAGAAAGCTCTCAACCACGCAATTTTAGACTGCTCATAATCATTTAGAGTCATGCATTTTTTTGTTTATTTAGTATTCTGAGAAGACATCAAGTTTGTTGTTCAAAGAACTTGCTTTTTTGCACAAGCCGCCATGTTGTTTGCGATTTTGTATCAGACCAGAACCAAAAACATTGTTGGATGATCGATGCAATAGCAAACCTTGGTTGGGACCATACCCGTGCTCAGCCCTTAAACCGGTGTGCAGCCCGCAAGAACAAACTTTGCGAGCTTTGCTTCATTGCACCGGCTGCCTTGCAAATGTGCACAGGCGTCAAAATAGGTTGTATTGTAAAAAAATTTGATTTTCAGCAAAAAAGACTTGGTAAAATTACGAAAATTTATTTCAAACGGGAAAAATTTCTGGAAAATTTTCTGGAAAAATTTTCGAAAAATGTCCGGAAATTTTTCCGGTGCCGTCTTTAGTTTGGTGGAAACGGTTTGTTTTTTATTATTTATTCGCGCACCGGGGCACCGGTTCCGGAACTTAGAGATGGAAAAAACAGTTTTTTTATTTTTTTGTGAAAAGAAACCGGTTTCTTTTTTACGGTTTTAGAACCGGTTTTTCCAGAACTTTTTATCTCCAAAATGGTTTTCCAGCTTCAGAATATTGCTCTGGATTTTGCCAAACAAACACACAATCAAGCAAGAAAAGTTAGCTAAAACCTGTTCTTGTCGGTTTTGTGAACAATGTCGCGTCTGTAGCGCAGGTGTAGGACTTCTGTCTATCATTATGTAGGTGGAAAGTTCCAACCACACTGTGGACAAGATACATAATGGAAGAACTAAAGTGACCAACAACATCTAATGGTCTACTCCCTCCAGAGCCGAGGGTAAACTGGGCTCGGGGCAGAAGTTCCGTTTCCACCGGAGTTTGGTACCTTATGGTTTCCGGAACCGGTGCGCGAATTAATTTATAAATTAAATACCGTATTACCCCCAATAAACCCCCATGGGGGATTAGTACGTCAGCGACTTTTAGGGGTGGGGGTTTATTGGTGGGGGGGGGGGATTATTGGTGGGGGGGGGGGTTATTTACAAAAAAATTCTAGGGTGGGGGTTTGTTGAAAAATGGCAAAAATACATTGCATGGCAGGCAAGAAAGTCGCAGAAACTTCTACTCTACATAGAAATTTCCTTTTATAACAGCCTTTTGTAATGAAATTACTATTAACTCACCCATTTGGGGCCTTTGGTAGCACAATTTCATCATTTTCACTGCAACCAGCCACTGAATTCGCTGGGTATGTGTTTCAAACAGGTCTCCAATAATCCCCCATGGGGGATTATTTGTGGGGGGGGGGGTTATTCGGAAACTGGTCGGGGGGGGGGGGTGGGGGTTTATTGGTGGGGGGGATTAATGGTGGGGGGGTTTAATGGGGGTAATACGGTAAATAATTTTTTTTCAAGATTTCAAGATTTCAAGATTTTATTTAACGCGCAGCACCTTTAACAAAAACACAATGATAAAGAATTAACGTAATGACAAAATTATCAAAAAAATGAATGAAACAAACAACTATTATATCACTGTTTTGTATCGGGTGCCGGATGTGGGCAAGAATTGCCCATGTCTTTACCCTAAAACAAGCTGAAGTTGAAAAACATTTGGAGGGCACAAACTCTATCCAAAAAAACTCAATTCACACACAAAACGAGAACCGAAAACTGAAAAACCCGAAACAATCAATAAACAAAAAACTTCAATGAGTGGCTTTCTTAAACACAAGATTAAGAACAGCAACGACGCCTGTGACGGCTCAACACTATGATGAAAAAACCAAAAAAAAACCTAAAGAAACAAAGAGACAGCTCATAAGCTGTCTCTTCATTCATCATTTTTTTTTGTTTTTTTTTTGTTTTTTTCTTTTTTTTGCACTACTTTTGTTTTTCTTTTTTTCTTTTTTTTTTCTTTTTTTAAGAGACGCAGAAACAGACATATCGCAAACACACAAAGGACTCTTAAAACATTCACACACTAAGACACATACCAAAAAACGATCCGAAACGCACTGAACATAAACGAAGCAACCGAAACAAAAAAGAAACCGAGCCAAGTCAAACGAGAAAAAAAATCTGAACTGAACGGAAGACAACAAAACGCAACTCAAAAATCAAAAATGAAAAGACGCAGAGCAAACTGAACAAAAGCACAACAGTCGAAACAAAACGATGTATAACCATACCTGGCAAAAACATAATCGAAAAACGGTACTAAACAAGACGAAATCAGCAAGCAAAAATAAATGAAGAGACGCAGAATTGAAGATATCGCGAACACAGACTCTTGAAATTAGCGTTTCATTTCAAAAACACGAATCGAAAATGAGCCGAACGGAAACAAAGCAACTACAACAGAAACGAAACCAACCAAACATAGCAAAAACAGAATCGAAACAAAACGGTACAAATCCAAACAAACACAACCAACAAAGGTGAAGAATGAAAAGACGCAGAATCGTACTTATCACGAACACAGAAAATGACGCAAAGAAAATGACTATAAAAAATCCATATGTTCAAGCAAAAAGAAGAACCGAACAGAAACTAGGCAGCCGAAGCAGAACAAACTAAACCAAACCAAACAAATGCAAAACCGAAACAAGAACGGCACGGCACGGAACTAAAACGCGAAAAACCAAACAAATAAATAAACAGACCACATGCCAACGAAGAGACAACCGCGCGACAAACCAGCGGTTGTGCGGACTCCCCTAGTCAAGTATTGTAGAGAACTTTTTTGAAACAAAAGTCTTAATTTTTTGGTATTCGGATGAACGGAGATAGCTCTTAAGCTGGCCAACAGTAGGGGATGAAACCGTGGTATCCTCAAGAGAATTCCATAATGATATTACTCTGACACTGAAAAAATGCTTGCGGACAGACGTTGTTGTTGTCGGAACTGTGAGCTTGAGAGTATGTCCCCGAGTGTTAGCACCATATCCTGGCTGGTGAAATACGAAGAAGTCATTTATATTAGGAACGAACCAACGACCTGTCACATTTTAAACATCAGCAATAGTTCTGTTAATCACTAGTGGTAACAAAGAGAGTTGATCAAGACGTTGGGTATAAGAGCTCTGAAAACTAATTCCAGGAAGATATTTAGTGAAGGTTCTTTGTGGAGATTCTAACATTTTATTTAGTTCAAGCAAACTTGGGAACCAAACGGTTTGATAAAATGACAAATTTGGGAGGACTTTTTGGAAAAAATTGAGATGAGATTGACCACCGTGAGGGGGGGTGCGATCCCGTATTTTCTCGCGGCGGGGGTTGGGGGGGGAGTCTAGTACCCGTGTCGAGGTAAAGGGGGGAGGGGGGGACACGGGTATCTGCCCGTGCACGGGCAGGATGTTCGGCTGAGGAGGGGGGCAGTACCGTGGGCGAGGGGGGGGTGGGGGGGGGGGTACACCCCCCCCCAGAGCACCAGAGACCGTCGGGTGGGGGGGGGATGGGGGGGGGGCACCGTGCCACCCCCCCCTAAAACCGGGCACCCCCCCCCCGCGGGCCCCCCCCCCCCTCGGAAATTTGGCCCGCACCCCCCCCCCCACCCCCATGAAATTTTGTCTGGCGGAGACCCCCCCCCCCCCCAAATTTTACGTACACCCTAAATTTTTTTTCGAAAATCATGATTTTTTGTCTATAAAGTCCATAATATAAGCTGAATATGTGATAACTTGACCATCTTCATTGTAATTTCAACGATTTTGCAGCAAAATTTAGCGTTTTTCCTTCAAAATTTAAGCGAAAAATTATCATGGGGGGTGGGGGGGTGGACCCCCCCTACAGAAAATTTTGAAAAAATGCACCCCCCCCCCATGGGACCCCCATGGGGGGGTCCCACGTTACCATAGGTTGGACCCCCCCTCACTTTTTGGTCGGCACCCCCCCCCCCACGGCACCATACCCCCCCTTCGAAAATTGTTTTGGGCCCACGGTACTGGAGGGGGGGGGGGTGGACCCTCCGAACTTTCGCTACTGGCGGTGCGCGCGCGAAATTACAAGTTCTTTTTGTTGTTATTTATTTTTAGCATCCAAATTGTTTTCAGTTTTCGCTCTTGATTAACCGAAACTTGAAACCGAAAATGCTGCATGTTTCCCCAAATGTATCTGAAATATCTCTCTGTAAATGTAAAGGTTTCTCCGGGTCAGGGGTCGAGATGGGGGGGGGGGGGGGGGGGGGGGGGTACCCCCCCCCAACCAATTCGCCCCCCCCCCCCCCCACCCGGGCAAACCCCCCCCCCCCAATTTTGGTCAAAATACCCCCCCCCTCTCAAATTTGGGGGGCCAGACCCCCCCCTCCCAGATTTCGACCCGCCAACCCCCCCCCCCCAATTTCAGCCTCCAAACCCCCCCCCCCTACCAAATCCTGACCGTCTGACCACCCCCCCCCTTTGATTTTAACTTTCGATGGAGACATTTTCTCTTGCATATATCTCTATATTTCTCTCATCTGCAGGTATCTATATTATCTGCATGTTTGTATCTCAATATACATTGTATGTTTTCTTGAAAATGTACCACTTTGTTGTACATTTACCACTTTGTACGTCAATGTTTTCAATACTGTACTTCAATATCAAGTCTCACCCGTGCAGCGTGTCTCGTTCGTTTAGCTTTCAGATCTCCCGAACGAAAATCAAAGCAAATTGTATGACTAGAGAGAGGCCTTGACTGGATACTGTGGTTTCTAAGCACTTTTATTCAACAAATTAACAATCACCATCAGCAATGATAAAAATTTGATTGATAAATTGATTTGATAAATTTGATTTTGTGCTTCGTTGTACATTCCTTTCTTGCCTACATGTATTTTGCTCATTAGGCGTCACGTTTAAAACAACCGGGTAAGGGCTAAAAAACCGTACAATATGTAATAAACAAGGTTGTGGTGGTCGCCAGTGACGGGAGCCAGCTGTGTGGGCATGTTTGTGGTCACGCTAGTCGCTGTTGGCTTCGACATGTTTGTGATTGTGAAATTGTCGTTGAAAATTATCCACGTCTCGAAGCAAATCAAAATCCAGTTTCGTTGCCGAACACGCTGTTTTACCGTGCAATTCCCATGAAGAACAAACGAACTGCGAGGGACCACCAAGATTTGTTTCTGGAAGCGCTGAAGGAAGACTCAGAATTACTTGAAGGCGAAACATCGTTTGACGAAGTCATAAAGTTGAAGCTCTGTGCGTTTTCCAGTGATGGTGCGAGTGTGAACATCGGAAAACACAACGGTTGGGTTGTACTAATCGAAGAATGGGTTGGACGACCATTATTCCGGATGCATTGTGCCGCACACCGCCTGCAGCTGGCGATTGGCGACTCCATGAAGACAGAAAGGCCCTTTCAAAACCTTCACATGATTCTCAGCCAACTGTACCGCATCATGATCAATCGTCGATTGGCAGCCTACGATCAAATCTGCGAGGACATGCAACAACACGCCTACCGCATGCTCTTTCTCAACAACATTCGGTGGGTCGCCGCTGATTTTCGCGCAATGCAAAATGTTCAGAAGGCTTATCCATCTTTGATACAGGCACTGAATGAATTCCAGCGGGTTCAAGATTTTAAAGACATTCACGAGGATACAGCTCGATTGGTCAGTGCAATGACCGAACGTAACTTTCTCCCGACGCTTATGTTTTTCCTGGACTTACTCAGCGCATTCAACGCATTCTCGCTGAAAGTTCAAGAAAGCCGAGTGTGCATCTACGATGTTGTCAAGTCCATGGAACTCCTGAAAGCATCAGTGCAAAACCTGAAAGATGAACGGAAGTTCGGTCAGTTCACACGCGCACTGCTCAGCGATGCAGCCTGTGGTCAAACAGCTGAATCAATGACCAGCTGCCGCACACTGCTGAGGTATTTGAACGACCCAGTTGTGAAATACCGCGGCATTGTGATCAAGCAGGAGGATGCCAGAGCTGACCTCTTTCCTCGAATTGACACCAGAATTGAGGAACTAGTTGATGAAATCGATGATGCCCTGAGTGACCGGTTTCCCGAATTGGACGCACTGAAAGCGTTCAAAGCACTCGATCCAAAGAAGATTGTCGAATCATTGACAGACGCCGACACGCACACCATAGATCCTGACCGCGCCGAGCTAGTAGACACGTTGGACATTTCTGACGTTGCTAGGTTGATGCACCAAGATGTCACTCAGATAATTCCACAATTCAAAGAAACTGTCAGAGCAATAGCAACCAACAAACTACTGCAAGATTACGCTGCCGATGGCAACAGAATGTGGGGTCTTGCTTTGTCCAGCGATTCGGTTCCGTGGCACAGCAACAAGGACTTCAAGGCCATGATCATCAACTACCTCACGTTGCCAGTTGGCTCTGCTGATGCTGAAAGAGTTATCAGGTAATATACATGTACATGTACATACCAACATACATTGTACATAATGCACAACGCAAAAGTGCGTGTGCTTGTTATCATATATGTATCCATAAAACGCAAAAGTTATCATACAATGTATCAGCATGTAGGGTAACTTACATTTCATTTTTTAATGCAGCAAGATAACGCTCATCAAGGCGAGGGGACGCGAGGTTGGACCACAGGCACTTGAAAGCCTTCTGACAATCCAGGTTAGCTAACATTCAAGACATTTGATCTATGCAATGAGCATTTTAATTTTCGGAGCGATATAATTGAACGAACCTTGAATTCTTCATGTGCACAGCACAACGGGCCGAGTTTTGACCGCGTTGACGGCTTCCAAATGAAAAGACATTGGGTACGGAAACACAAACTGAGCGACGCAGCTGCAAAAGGCCCAAATCCCTACACAGAGAAGGAGCGTCGCATTTTGGCGGCATCCAAAGAGCTAGACGAAACAACTGCTGAAGAATTATTGACGCATCACAAAACTGCTCTTTTTTCATGAATTGTACTTTTGTTCACAAAGCGCTTGGACACATGACTCTATTGCACTGCAACTATCAGTCTTGTGCAACTATTCGAATAAACGCTTCAGCTTGGACGGCAGTCTTCGAAATGTATGCGTTTGTATATTGCATTCACGCACACATACATACATGTACAGTGAAACGCACAAACATATACAACTCGCTGATTGGCTAGTCAGTTTTCAGTGTGAACAGCATAGTGCAAAGAAGGTCAACTTCGCCCCCTCACGCACAATGCTTGTGCACTTGTGCGAACGACCAGCCAATCAGCGAGTTGTACATTTTGTAACGTTTTCCAAAAGACACTTTCTTTCTTTGCCGCTTTTTGGTGGTCTCAAAACAATTGTGTATGCGTTTACGACGATGCACGCTCTGCTGAAAGCACGCTCCAGAAAATTCAGAAACAAAGACTTTATGCGAACAAACTTTTTCCTACTAGCCATTTTCGCCTAGACAATTTGTCATCGTAAAAAAAAATTTTTGGGCCGACCCCCCCCCCCCCCGAGAATTTTCGGTCTCCCTCGGGACCCCCCCCCCCCAACCAAATCGCCCCCCCCCCCACCCGGGACGACCCCCCCCCCCAAATTTGGGCGGACCCCCCCCCCCTCGGATTCGCCAAAAATCGGGCTCGACCCCTGGGAAAAACGCTAAATTTTGCTGCAAAATCTTTGAAATTACAATGAAGATGGTCAAGTTATCATATATTCAGCTTATATTATGGACTTTATAGACAAAAAATCATGATTTTCGAAAAAAAATTTAGGGTGTGCAGAAAATTTTGGGGGGGGGGGGTGTCCGCCGGTTGGCACGTTTTATGATATTACGCTCCAGTTAACTCACGCTCCAACATTGGATGTTCTCGGACATTGCTAAAACGGACCTAAACCTAAAAGCCAAACTAAAGCCTAAGCTTAAACAAAAGCTGTTCCTAACCTAATCCTAACCTAAGCCAAGTCTTTTTAAGAAGCTAGAATAAAAATAACTGCGTTTTGAACGAGTTTTTGTTGAGGGCGGAGCGTGTGCACGCGCGCCAGTGGATCATGAGCAATGAGCAATGCGGATGCGGGGCAGGTGCATATCATAATGAAGCGTTGCGGTGTCCGCCAGACAAAATTTCAGGGGGGGGGTGGGGGGGTGTCGGCCAAATGTTCGAGGGGGGGTCCGATGGGGGGGGGCTGCCCGGTTTTAGGGGGGGTGGCACGGTGACCCCCCACCCCCCCCACCCGAGTAGCGAAAGTGCGGGGGGGGGTGGGGGGGTCCACCCCCCCCCTCAGCCGAAAATCCTGCCCGTGTGCACGGGCAGATACCCGTGTACCCCCCTCCCCCTTTACCTTGACACGGGTACTAGACTCCCCCCACCCCCCTCCGCGAGAAAACACGGGATCGCACCCCCCCCCCCTCACGGTGGTCAATCTCGGCCTTTAACAAAACCACGGAGGCAACACGGAACACGGAGGCTGCACGCTTAACAAAACCACGGAGGAAACACGGAGGCTGCGTGCAGCTAAAGTGACCCATATTTTATATGCACACAACACGCTGCGCACCTTTAACAAAACCACGGAACACGGAGGCACGCGGATTTGGGGAGATTTGGGGACAGGACAAATCCGTCCCCCTCCAAAAAATTATGTTTTTGTTGAATACATAAATAAATGAATAAAGGCGCAATAAAGCAAAGCAAAGCAAACTGTCAAAACTAGACTTCAAGGATTACGGTAGCTCTCCAGTGGGTCTCGACACGATTTTTTAAAAACGTCCCTGATTGCCAGCAAAAGCTACTCTGTTGGTGGACACCGTTCATATGATTGCAACAAACAGTCTTATGTTTGAAGTTCGGGCACACGGGTTACGGTAGCGGTAGTTTTGGGTCTTGACACGAAGTTGCTGAAAACTACTTTGTTTCTTGCGAATAACAGTTGAAACCGTTTAGAAACATGCCGCATTATCACAGAACGTCAAAAATCGGATTTTAAGGAGTACGGTAACACTGCTGTGGGTCTCGACACGATTTTTTAAAGACGTTCTTTTATTGCCAAGAACAGTTACTAGAATGGTGGATACCGTTCACATGATTGCATGAAACAGTCACATGTCTGAAGTATGGTCCCACGGGTTACGGTAGCTGTAGTTTCGGTCTTGACACGAAGTTGCTGAAAATTACTTTGTTTCTTGTGAATAACAGTTGAAACCTTTTAGAAACACGCCGCATCATCACAGAACGTCAAAAATCGGATTTTAAGGAGTACGGTAACTCTGCTGTGGCTCTCGACACGATTTTTTTAAAAACGTTCTTTTATTGCCAAGAACAGTTACTAGAATGGTGGATACCGTTCACATGATTGCATGAAACAGTCATATGTTTGAAGTATGGTCCCACGGGTTACGGTAGCGGTAGTTTTGGGTCTTGACACGATGTTGCTGAAAACTACTTTGTTTCTTGCGAAGAACAGTTGAAACCAATTAGAAACACGCAGCGTTTTCACAGAATGTCAAAACTTGAGTTCAAAGAATACGGTAACTCTGCTGTGTGGGTCTCGACGCGATTTTTTTTAAACTGCCTTTTATTGCCAGGAAAATACTAAAATGATGGACACCATTCACATGATTGCCAGAAACAGTCATATGTTTGAAGTTGGGACCACGGGTTACGGTAGCGTTAGTTTTGGGTCTTGACGCGAAATTGCTGAAAACTACTTTGTTTCTTGTGAATAACAGTTGAAATCTTTTAGAAACATGCTGCATTATCACAAAATGTCAAAAATTGGATTTTAAGGAGTACGGTAAGTCTGCAATACCGGCACACACCTACAATGTACCTTTGTATTTTTTTGATTGACCTTTGTTTGATTGATATTTTAATTGATTGACATTGTCGACATAATAATGAGTCATAAAAGTGTAAAAAATGCACAGTAATTCACAAGCGCAGAAAACTGCACCTGACATTTATGGTCACTGTGATTGCAGAACTAAACTAGTAAGACGTCCGGGTGCTCATGTCAACCTTGACAACGCAACACATCAGCAACAACTGCCGTCACCGTTCTTTCTCGCGACACCACTCGCTTAACCGTTGCACATACAGTATTTGCACTCGATCAACACATCTTCCTGTCGAAGCGTTCAAGAAACTCCGAAAACACTCGACTGTCACTCAGCGACGCTCAGCAAACGGTGACTACAAAATTGGCTTGTGCGCCACTACACGCAGGGTGACAGCGCGACTTGGACCACTGCATATACTGGTATGCAAACATTTTAAAGAGCAAAAACTATATTCATAAGAAACAAAGTAATTTTCAGCAACTTCGTGTCAAGACCGAAACTACAGCTACCGTAACCCGTGGGACCATACTTCAGACATGTGACTGTTTCATGCAATCATGTGAACGGTATCCACCATTCTAGTAACTGTTCTTGGCAATAAAAGAACGTCTTTAAAAAATCGTGTCGAGACCCACAGCAGTGTTACCGTACTCCTTAAAATCCGATTTTTGACGTTCTGTGATAATGCGGCATGTTTCTAAACGGTTTCAACTGTTATTCGCAAGAAACAAAGTAGTTTTCAGCAACTTCGTGTCAAGACCCAAAACTACCGCTACCGTAACCCGTGTTCCCGAACTTCAAACATAAGACTGTTTGTTGCAATCATATGAACGGTGTCCACCAACAGAGTAGCTTTTGCTGGCAATCAGGGACGTTTTTAAAAAATCGTGTCGAGACCCACTGGAGAGCTACCGTAATCCTTGAAGTCTAGTTTTGACAGTTTGCTTTGCTTTGCTTTATTGCGCCTTTATTCATTTATTTATGTATTCAACAAAAACATAATTTTTTGGAGGGGGACGGATTTGTCCTGTCCCCAAATCTCCCCAAATCCGCGTGCCTCCGTGTTCCGTGGTTTTGTTAAAGGTGCGCAGCGTGTTGTGTGCATATAAAATATGGGTCACTTTAGCTGCACGCAGCCTCCGTGTTTCCTCCGTGGTTTTGTTAAGCGTGCAGCCTCCGTGTTCCGTGTTGCCTCCGTGGTTTTGTTAAAGGCCAACTTCTTTGTGTGCTTAGGTACATGTCATTATTTGGTCATTTTGACCGACGTACTCCATGTTTTTCGATTTGGATGACTTCTAGAGTCAATTTTTAGCGTGGAAATGACTTAACTGAATTGAAATATCGTTTCAGAAATCGTTTTCTTGCAACTTAGAACATGTTTTTCAGTCGGTAGGCCATGAGATGAACATGATATCTTGTTGATTGGCGTACGTTATAGGTCTACAATGGAGTTGTGCGATATATTGTTAAACAATTGGAGCGGGGATGTTGGTTAATACCACATCACACGACCGTTTTTCAGATACCCGATAACATGGCCACATGTTAAAACTTGCGTGCTGAGCTAAACTAACGTGTTAAACTTGCGTCTGTCAGTTGCCCGCAACGTGATCGCGAAATCATGGTACGTGTTTTCGATACGATGATTTGAAGAGTGGGCTCTCGCCATGTGGCAGATAGCATAGCTGGTTGAACCTGAAAGTAAGTGTCTTGGGGGGGGGGCGACCGGGTCGACAGGGGTTGCCGACTTAGCTACAGCAAACAGGAATTTTTGAACACAGTCAAATTTTGGTAATTTTCTAAAGAGGAACAACTAAGAACGGTTCAATATTCAAGTACACGTCGAAAATTGTCCTGTTTTACTGTTGAAAATGCAACTTTCCCTCTATGAAATGGACATAATTTCAATAAAACACGATGTTCGCTCTTATAGTTTCCCGGATCGTTCTGAAAATAGTCTAGATGAACTCAGCTCGACGAGACGCTTCGAACAAACCTAACTTGTAAAAAAAAATTTTTTTTTTAAAAAAAAAAATTTTTTTTTAATTTAAAAAAAAAAATCCGGATTTTTTTTTTCCCCTAACCCTACTTGCGCTACTGGTTGCGGTTCCACAGTATTGTGCTTCCACAGTACTGTTCTTCCATTGTTAGTTCGTTCGTATCTTGCCCAATCTTAGTCTCTTATCTTCTGTGCCCGTCGTCATTGCGTATTATTGGAAAATTTTGTGACTGCTTTTGGTCGTTACCGCTTTCGAGCGCGTTGAGTTGAAATAAATAGAGAAATTGAAATTGAGTACTTTCTTGAATACTTCAGATCAGATAGAAAACGTACCGGTTCACTTTGTGTTTGAAGGGCAACGCCGCGCTTATTCAAGACGACAAATCGGCAACAATCAAGAGTTGACAAGTAGGTTTCCTCCAATTTGAAGGGTAAAACCAAAGTAATTTACTGCTTTTTAGTCCATTAACAAGCTCATGAAACCAATTGCACAAGCTTCTATTGGTATCTGGCCTTTGCTCGTCGATCTTTGACCTGCCTGAAAGTAGAAATTGTCTCAAAAAATTCTGCCAAAAACAAGGTTCGCACAAAACTCTGGGCAAAAAAGCATAATGGCACTTTCTGTGGAAAGTGTCTTAAACGCATTTTCAGATGAAAGTACAATTTTGATAGCCAAAATTTGTGTTTTTAATCCCGATTAGAAAAAGAATTTAAAAAAGTTTAAAAAATTTCGTGCTATGTCGCCTCGATCTCGCCCCACGCCGACCCCTCGTGGGAAAATCTCCCAGGGAAAATTGAAATTTGGGAGGGTCGAATTTGAGAGAGGGGTATTTTTGCCAAAATTTGGGGGTGTTTGTCGTGTCCAGGGGGTGTCGATCGATCTGGTTGGGGATACACAACCCCACCACACCCCCATCTCTACCCCTGGGTCACTGGGTGTAGTAGTGTGTGTACCCCCTCCGCACTGTCGCTGCTGCTCGCCTCTGGCGTTGCTCCCGAAACACGTCAGGAAAATAAGTAAGGTTTATTCTCTTCCACTCCGGCCCCTGGTTCCACACCTGAAGGTAGTTTCTGCGGGTATCTTACTGTTATCATGGTTTCCACAATTAATTTGGCTTTTGAACAATTCATTCTTTATTATTCTGGAACAACTATGATTAAAACAACCATGTAATGTAGAGAAGTGAAGTGAAGTGAACGCAACGCGAAAATGGTTCGTACATCCGTGAAAGATGTTGACCAGCACGAGGTCGTCCGTCAGATTGCCAGTTTTCTGAAGAAATCCGGCAAGGTGAAGCTGCCGGAAAACGCGGACATTGTGAAGTTGGGCAAACACAAGGAGCTGGCGCCGACCGACCCCGAGTGGTTTTACACACGCACGGCTGCCATCGCACGACGCCTCTACATTCGCTCGCCTGCAGGTTCCTGCTTTCACTTTTAAGATGCATTTTGCTGTTTTTTAAGTCGAGTTTTTATTTTGCTTCACTAGATTTTCATTTCTCAATTGTTTTACGAGTTCACTCCTGGTCATCTCACTCTAGTTTTGTGTCTGTGTGTTGGTTGATCAATAATTAATAATCAAGAAATCCGGTGGTTTCAGTGCTTGAATTTTGAGTTTCATCAGTGAACCGAAATTTTGCTGTTCATTGAATCACTGCGTCCCATTTGCACATGTTTGCAAACTGTGACGCGCACAGGCGTGGGTGCCTTCCGTAAAGTGTTTGGTGGGCGGCGTCGCAACGGCACCGCACCGGCGCATTTCGTCAAGGCGTCATCGGGCGCCATCCGTCACGCGCTGCAGGCGCTCGAATCATTGAAATGGGTCGAAAAAGGAGCGGACGGTTGCGGTCGAGTGCTCACGAAAAATGTCGGTTGTTTTGTTTCGGTCAACGGTTTTCCTGCAGTTTTTTTTTCAACTTTTTATTGTGACACATTTGCATTTTCACATTTATTTAAAGAAATTGTTCAGGGGCGCAAAGATCTCGACCGAATCGCATCGCAAGTGCGGCAGGAAGAAAAGCATCGTGAACAACAACTGAAACTTGAATAGGCTGCCAACGCAGAGGAAAATCGTGTGAAGACAAAGTTGAAATCTTGGCTGTTTAGTGTTGATTTAAAGAAATGGAAACAGACATCTGAAATTCGTTTCGATACTTGTTTTACTTCCAAATGAGTTTTTGTTCCTGTTGAAACTCGGTTGTTCGAAATAAAACAATTGAAAAAGTTGAATGTGGTTTGTTGAATGGATTCGTTTTAGTGCGTTCAGTATGCGCAAACGGTTCTTGCGCCGTTATTTCGAAGTTTGAATGCATTATTGATTCAAAAAAATCAAGAAAGTAGCAAATGTTAGGCGAGAAAATGTCAACGAACGAACGTGCAACAGATGAAGATTCTGATTCAAATGACGATGATTACCAGCCGAACGTATCAGATGCGGCGTCTTCTGGTGATGACACATCGGATGGCGAGCGCTTGAGTGGCGACGAAACGACAGCGCGCGGCGTGAAACGAAAACTGCAGTTGGTTGTCCTTTGGTTGTATGTAGCATGTTTCGTTGTTTTTCATTCATTCGGTGAAAGTTTGCTTTCTCCACCCATCAAAGCAATGAAAAGCACTACTATTATGCAACAAGCTGAGCATTTTTGAAAACTTCACAGTTGAGTCAATATTAGCCCAGCCAGACTGAGTTCTCTATTTCTGTCGATTCAACGTTGCAGCAAACACACAGAACATGAATCGGAAGCGCCACCCTCTAGCAGTGCACGTTTGGACGATCTTTGGGCGCAATTCAAATCGGCAGAAAGCAACAGCGATGCAAGTATGCACACTGCAATTACCATTGACACTTCAAAATCGTACAGTTGTTGCATTCAAAACATGAGTTCGATTGAATGCAACACGCTGATTGGCTTCTGCAGGATGCTGGTGCCGTGCGGGCAACCTGTCAGTGACACTTACTTGGGTTTATTGTCTCAGCTCTGCCGACGACCCCGTCAGTTAACAGAAATACGCAGGATGGGTCGTTGCCGTCAGACAAGAAGCCGCGCGATAATGTTACGGAGCAGAATGCAACCACCAGCACTGTTTCCGTAGGTTTTACTTTTTCTGTTAGTTTTCGTTTCCTGTTGAATCAAGTGAAATAGGTTCTTTGAAATCACAGTTTTTTGCAGGATAAGAACAACAGCGACAACAAAGAATGCCATTGGAAGCGACAATCGACTGCAGCAGCCGTCGCAGCGGAGGAACCCACCAAAAACGCTACAGACGCCAAACACCGAGTGCAGCGCACATTCATTGGGAGCACCACAACCGAAGAAAAAGTAAACTTGAAATAATTGAGCACCAGTGACGTGGTGCTGATAGAAAATTATTTTTTACAAAATTCAGCCCTTCCAAAGCAGTATCGGGCGGTTTGAGCGGCATTGCAGCTGCGTTGAAAGCAAAGAAAACATCGACATTGGTTCGGCTTTTTTCTCTTGTCCTGAACTGCTGTTTCCAATAACAGATTGCATTGTATCTCATTTGCAGGCGAAATCACGTCAAGATTGGGATCAGTTCAAGGATAAACAGGGAATCGCTGCAGAACTGCAGACATAATCGTGGAAAAGATGGGTGCGTGTTCAAATTTCTTTTGACTTTTCAGTATTTTAGATGCAACACGCTGATTGGCCGATTGATGTTGGTGTAGCCAGTCATCTTGTTATAATTTTGTTAGCAGTTTCAAACGGCGGAATTTGATCACTATCGTTTTCCATTTTTTTCTGTGGTTCGTTTTTCAGCTACTTGGCGCGACAAGAATTCCTGGAACGCAGCGATCTGCGTCAGTTCGAAGGGAGAGATCGCTGCGGGAGGCCCGACGAAAGAAATGATCCGGCATCACTTCGAAATTCGTTTTTCTTTTATGTTTTGTGTGACTTGTCTGATTCAGTTTTTACCGTGAAATAAAAAATCTACGACACAAATTGTGGTCAGCGGGTTGTTTGTTGCCAGTGGTGCTCCCCACGTAACTGTTTCGTTGCGCACATTCAACCTTCGCTCTTCAGTTTCTCGATTATTTTTGTCAAAATCATATGAACAAAGGAAGCGCTGAACAAAACGATAGCAGAGTAAAACCGTGACAGTCTGCCATTTGAATCTGGCACGCCAATTGGCTGCTGGGTGGAATGGTCGGTTGGACGAATCGGTGACCCAAATTCAGCAGCAGCCAATCAGCGGACTGCCCGGTGTTTGCAGGCGGTGTCGGCAGCGATGGACCTGCCGCGAGTGCGAGTTGCTCGCCGAGAACGAGCGTAACAAGGACATCGTGCCGAACTTCAGCGAGCCGACGCTGCACCTCGTCACCGGCGACCTCGGCCCGTTCGAGGCGGGCGTCGCGCGCGGCGTGCCCGTCTGGGTGGCCGTGCTGCTGAAGCAATGCCGCAAGTGTCGCATCGTCGCACCGTCGTGGCTGACGCAAGCGAACGTGCAGCGGTACATCAACAACGAGAACGAGAACGCCGCGTTCACGGAAGTGCCCGAGCATTTCATGCCGCTCGCGCACGTCCTGCTGCGTCACGCCGCTGACGACGTCGTCGACGCTGACAGACTCATCGTGCTGCTGCAGGACCTGTGGGATGCGAGACAGGTGATGCAACGGATTCACTTTCGAACCACCTCTGCCTCCGGAAGCCTACCAGCGCCTGCACGACGCAGCTCCCGCACAGCGTCCACACCCGAGCGAGCCCGCTCGATCCGGCCAAATTGCGTCACTGCCTTTCCAACCTGTTGGGCGATGAGTAACAACCAACCAGCGCTTTGTTAAACAACTGTTGTTACGTTTTTGACAAACTCGAATGGAGTGCGCAACGACTGCGTCCACTTTCTAGTGCTGACAATGTTGTTCACGTCTTTGCAGGCGAAGTTTCGCACGAGCATGAAACAATATTCCTGGAAAGTGGCATGTGCCATGCGGAGGTGCCGAACTTGACGTCGATGGAGCTGCTGTGGTGCGACCACTTTTTGATCGCAGCAAGTGGCCAGGTGCGACGGATGAAGGCCGTGGCCGAGGTCGACGGCGACCCGACCGCACTGCGCCAGTGACGCTCGCTCTCGTTTGCTTTGCTTTCTTCGTTCGTGATCTGTTCGCACCATACCCGCGTCGGTAAAGTGTAGGGTACCGCTGTACGCACCAACCCTCAAACCGGTGTGCAGTGTGCAAGAACAAACTTTGCGGCTTTGCTTCATTGCACCGGCTGCCTTCCAAATCTGCACAGCCCTCAAAAGGGAAATTGGTGCAAAGCCCTCAAAGTGGTGCACAGCCACAAAACCGGTGTAGCCAAAATGCCAACGCAAAAAATTTCTTGCGGGCTACGCACATTGGTACCCCACACCGTCGCACGAGGTATGGTCTGCACAACCTTTTTTGCTATAAAACCGCGGTCATTTTCAAGATGGTGCTTTGTTAATTTGTTACGGTCCACACTCCACCCACACTTTGATTGTCGCATTTTATCAGCATTTTTGATCATATTTTTGTGAAAAAAAACTGGCAAGAAAATTGCGGCGGATTCAGAATCAAAACAGCACAATTTTTCAGCGTAACGAATAACATATGCCTCTTTGCAAATTTTTCTTCACTTTTCAGTTGCATCCAATCAATCACAGGTAAAGCATGCAACCAAATATAATAAAACAGATTTGACTTTCCACTAAGCATCGAGTTAAACGAATAACGAGTGTACATTATTCAGCGGGATAACGGTCGATTTTTCTTTCTGTCACAAATGTTCCGTTGATCTGCAGGGAAGCGCCAAAAAAACAAAAGAATAAAAATGACACTGTTTTGACTGCAAAACGATCTCAATGAAACAAAATAAAAATCCAGTTGCCGAGCGCACAAAAAAATAAACGAAAAATCGCCTGACTGAGCACAAAGAAATTCACATCGGATGACTGCTGCTCCACAATGAAATATCATGATTTCTGGTAATCGATTCAAAAAGTAAGCACCACGATACTGCACGATGGTCTA
>JASANC010003350.1:0-37586 GCA_030248135.1 Theristus sp. LFF4_11 | reverse complement strand
TGCAACAACGAAAATTGACGACAGTGAAACGGAAAAACACGATCAGCAACGTGAAAATCTGAAATTCATGGGCTATCTGGCGAACCGTGACGAGCTGTCGAAAGAGGATGTGACCATAATTGCGTTCTCGTTATTTGGCGATGGATTGAACACGGTTCGGCAGTTGCTAAGAGTCGGGTTGTGTTTCTGATAAATTCTAAAAGTTTATACGTTTTTTTGGTAGGAACTAAGATTTCTTGGCGCAAGGGCATTCAAAACGACCACAGTCGAACTGTAACGGTGCATTCGTGAAGCAGTATTTAGTGACCGCGTAGCCATGCTTTAACACAGCTACGCGTCACTAACTTCTTAAAACATTTAGAGTGTGTGTTTTCTGGAATTTGAAAGCGAACGGACGACATTCTGATTGGCTGCGTTGAGCTGGTTCGACCACTCTGCGAGCGAACCAAACTCAGAAACAGCGAATCAGCTGATCGCCTTTGATTTACAGTTTGCCTGTCTCTGTCATCAGTGCAGGCCAATCAATCAGTGCAGGTGAAGTTCGCGCTGTGGATTGACTTTTCTTTGAAAACGCTCCTTTTGCACACCAGACCGCGCCGACCCTAATCTACAACCTCTACTGTTTGGCGGTGAACCCGGACGCTCAGCAACAATTGTATGACGAATGTTCGAAAGTTGCTGTTGACAATGTGAATGGCGACATTCTGGCCTCGATGAAATGGTTGAACGCGTGCATGCGCGAGACATTCCGCCTGTACCCGATCGGGACCGACGTGAATCGAATGCCGGCTAATGATGTCGTGCTCAGCGGGTATCAAGTGCCAGCCGGGGTATAGAAGTTTTTTTTGATTATAGATGATTTGGGGTTCCAACATTTCAATGACCAGCACGCTCATCTGCTGTTCCCGCCACACACACACAACTCATCTGCTGTTCTGCGGGAAACATTTACCTGTACCCAATCGAGCTGTATTTGTAAATTGAACGCCCACTGATGATGTCGTGCTGAGCGGGTATCCAACACGTGGGTATGAAGCATGCATGTTTGTGATTGCTTTTGGGCAAAGCAGTTTGTCCTTATCTAGAACGCGGACGTGGGTGGAAACGTGGAATCGTTTCGTACCCGTTCGGCAGCAATAGTGGAATACCCGCTAACAATATGGTGCTTAACCCGATATATTCCGGCTCCAATTCCGAGCATGCACAAGCTGTTCCATCACAGCAACGCACTTCAGACCGCCTGTGAGATCAACATGGGTCCGATATTGGTCAGTGAAGCGTTGTTCGATCGTCCGCTGGAATTCCGCCCGGAACGCTGGATGCGTGATAGTGAGCAGTACGTCGGCAGGAAGATTCACCCGTTCGCGTTGACCCCGTTCGGCCACGGGCCACGCATGTGCGCTGGTTCGTTGAGCACTCGGAGGTGTCATACTGATGGAAATGAATGTTGAACCAGAAACCGGTGTTTCCAACAAAACTCCCACTTTTGTGCACCTCACATCAGTCATGTACGCGTACTTCCGAAGCGTTTACTACTGTTATCTTTTATTTTTGTTCTGGGCTAAATGCGTTTTCACACGGTGATAAGAAAATATTTGACGGAATTCAAAATTAAGTTACGGTAGACACTTTGCCATGTGCTGACGTTTTACGGGTTTGGTGCGGTATCGGTTATGAGGTTTTCCTTGGGGCGTGAAACTTTTGTGCTTCCGATCTTCGTGAAACGATAATAGCTAATTCACGGAATAGTTGTTTCATGAATGCAGCTTTTTAGGGCGCCGCTTCGCCGAGCAGGACATTCGTGTCGTGTTGTACCATCTGGTGCGTCGTTTCGCAATCGGCTACCTGGGCGCACGACCAATGCAGCAGAAAATGGAGACGCTCCTGCTGCCGGACGGACCGTGCGAGTTCACGTTTCGGCCGAGAAATTAAAAAAGTGATGTTATTTTGGTGCTGCTTTTGTGGAGTCAAGTCAATGTTGAAGATGTTTGAATTTGAATCGATTGGGCCAAATCATCGAGAAGGTGCGAAGTTCTGGTCTGATGTTCTGGAACTTCTTGTTTGTCACTTTGTTTCATGCTGCACAATCCAGTGTGATGTATACATGGATTTAATTGGCCTCACAATTTTTTTCAATGCTTCGGCAGATAGCGTGTGGGTAGTTTGAAACTCAATTTTCGTTTCGTATCAGGACTGATTTACACCTATGGGAGCTTGACTTGTTATGTTATGTTTTTTTCCTCGAATTTCGTTGCTCCTTGCCGTTTCAGTGTTCACTTCACTTTCGCTTTTCAGGTTGTCAGTTCTAATTTGTTTTTTTCGTTCTTGTTCTGTGATACAGTTATCACTGCAAATGCTGCTTTACCGTTTTTTTATTTATGTGTAATTTGAAGGTTTTCCTGTGTGTACCCCGTTTTCGAACTTTTTAAAAATAATATCAGAAAGAAGCAGTAACCGAACGTCTTTTTGTGATCAGCTATAGTGGACACCTTTTGTCGACATCCTGATTGACTTGTTTTATTATTTCAGCTCGTTCTATCTTAGTAAACTTGCGACCGAAGTTCATAAGATTAGGAGGGGTTTTTGGTCTTCTTTGCTATGTTCGTAAGTTTTTTTTGTATTGGCAACTTAGCAATTGGCAACTTTTTGTCAATGAATGTTTCCTGAAATTTCCTGTTCCCCGCAATGTTGCCTTACCAAAACGATGTTGTTTGCCAGCCAGTGTTTCCCGACGAAAGGTTTAGAAAACACTAAAAACCAACAATACCGTAAAGTCTTGCATATAAGGTTCCTCCCACTTATAAGACCCCCACCCAAAAGTGGGCGGAGTGTCACACGGCGGGAAACCAAAAAATTCAAAATTTTGACTTGGTCAAAATCCTACCCCGTTTATAAGGCCCGAAATTCCTAATGTTCGCTTTATAAGACCTCCTCCCACTTATAAGGATGTCACACGAAATTCCACTTTTTTCAGAAATTTTTGATTTTCAAATTTATATAAGGAGACCTTATATGCAAGACTTTACGGTATTTCATTATTATCTAAAAATGCGTGAGACGCATATAAAAGGAGGAATATGGCCTTTTAGCTAAAGACTTGGCCGACAACGCTTTCAATCTCTTTTACACACGTACAATACATAAGAGCCATATTTTTGCGCCTTATATATTTCGTCACAGCAACCCTCTACTTTTATTAGACAAAATGAAACTTTCACTGCGTCGGACACCACTAAAACTACTAAAATAACAATCAGACTTTATCGCTGACGCACTTTTTCACAATGTATCGCGCGCGGAACGCAAGGTCTCCTGCACACTCACCACGGTATCCTCCACACTATGAATCACCGTAAAAAAGGTGAAAATCAACGTAAGACAACTCCTTTTGTCACTTTTTCACATCAACAACAACAAAAACTACCAACATTTTTCAATCTCTATTTTTCTTTTGCACAGTTACAGAATTTCGCACTCTTTTTATTAATCGAGTGGGAGCAATTAATAGATGGCGTTTCAAGAAATTTTTCCAGCTTTTCGGACAAAGACTCATAACGCGCAAGAAAAACAGCAAACTGGAAAACAAAACTTCGTCGCCCCCCCCCCCAACAAACTTCCCCCACACGGTGGTCCCCCTCCACACCGGGTTTGCCACATCACCCCACCCACCGGTTTGTACCTTCCCGTCTCAAAAAAACAAACAAACCCAAAAATATGACCCTTATTACTTTATCCTTTACCACATCACTAGACTTGAAAACCGTTGTCGAGCAGTCTTTCAATGCTTACACAAGCTATCCTCCTTTTATATTCACAACTTAATCACCTATAAAATCTTTTTTTTTTCTTACTCCTCCCACTCACTCACAAAAAAAACTGACCCAAAAGCTTCAAACGAAAACACCTTTTCTTTTTTTCTTTTAACCAACTCAAATTAAAATAACCCACAACCTGAAAACCTTTCTCTTTATTAAAATAACCAACCAAACACTTTCTTTTTTTCTAATTTTAAAAATAACCAATCCCAAACTGAACGCTTTTCTTTTTTTCTAATTTAAAAATAACCAATCCAAACTGAACGCTTTTCTTTTTTTCTCTATTTTAAAATAACCATCAAAACGACACTTCTTTTTTTCTTCTCTATTTAAAAATAACCCAAATCACAAACGAAACACCTTCTTTTTTTCTTTCTTCTTATTTCAATAACCCAATCACAATACGAAACACCTTTCTTTTTTTCTTTCTTCCCTAATTTAATCCCAAACCACTTACTTCAACTAAACCCAACTACCAAACCACCCACCCGCTAACTACCACCCGTTCTTTTCAACTAATTCCCTAAAAACAAAACCACACCGATTCAAAAAAGCATACCCCAAAAAAGTCGGCATAACTTTCCAACAACGACTCCAAAAATTCCCATAAAAACAACCAAAAGAACTTAAAAAGCCCAATTTTACCCAATGTCGCATAACCCTCAACAACCCGGACCAGAAAAAAACACCCAAAAAAAAAAAGAGAGATGAAAATAAGTAACACTGTTTTCAGAGGTTTTTCTTCTACTAAATTCTTCGCGTCCAACACCTGGTGTTCGTTCGGTCACGAACTGAACTACCGGGGCGCAAAACCCCGAGAGAACGCAAACGGACCGTCCGCCGGACGCCGTCGCGCATCCGCGATTTTTCACGGTTGTCCTGATGTTTTAAATTTTCCGAACATTAAACCCAAAAAACCAAAGAAAACACACTATAATAACCATAATATATACAAATATTTCAAGAAAATTTTTGAGCATTATTATTGCTGTTTATTACTGCGTTGCGAGAAACTTATCGAATAAAAACGCTTTCCCCAGACAGTTTTAGTGGATGTGCGTACAGTTTTGAAAGACAGTTTACACCGGCAAATTTAAAAATACATGTGTATCGACAAGCGCTAAAGAGCACATCGGGTAAACGATTTAGAATGAAGATGATCGTCTTGAAAGTATCATGAAAAAATTCTCATTTGTAAATTTTACCAAGTGCATGCATACCGATATCAACTGTAAAATACATACGAAACACCACTTTTGATTTCGGTTTCACAACGGCACATTATGTGATACGCAATGTAATGTGATAGGTGAAACGTTGGCCAGTGTGACGATTACGGTATCTGTAACTTGTTTGGTCTTGACACGATCTTTTGCACAATCATCTGCCCGTTGCGCAAAACCAGTTGAAAATGTTCCACTTTTCTGAGAATACAGGGCAAACGTCGGGATACGGTAACACAGCAATCACCAATATTCAATGTTTCGACCGTGGTTTTGACATGACAGCTCATACAATTCGTAGTATTTTTGTCATGATGCCCAGTTCTTGCGCTCGCGCACGCAAGACACACTTTGTAGCCAAACTTGAGAAAGGCGAACCGATCAATTTTGCAATTGCTGCTGTAATCAGCCGCTACACATCGACCATTAGAATGGTTACCGTATGCAGTTTTTATGGGAATGTTACAAAAAAACGTATAGTTGTCAATTTTCATGGCCAAAAACGGGCATTATTCAAAATTTTCAACAATTGAATTACGCATTGCTTGCCGTTCCACTGCAAACATTCAAGTGGAGCACGCTGATTGGCTGGCTGGATGCAGTTTATTCAATTATACAGACGCGCAATATTTTTGACTGCCTTGTAGCTATAAGTGGATTTTTGAACAAAATCTGTTACAATTTACTCCTATGCACACCAGGGCTTGGCGTGTGCTTACAAGATATTGTGTGTAGAACGTTTCAGGCTTCCGGTGAAATCATGAACTACAGCGCATGGATTGTGTTCGTCTGTTTCATCAGCAGAATCAACGGTAGGTGTAGCAAGCAGCACGCTGATTGGCTGCGCTGCTGACTTTAGTTGCCAAATCAGCAAAAAGATGTGCTCGGCTGTTAGGGCACTATTTTACGAGGGCTTGGCTCCCTTTTCGTTTTTCATCATTTCCTCACGGTCATGCAAAAAAAGTTATCAGAGTTATCAAAAAATAAATAAAAAGGGTGTAATTTTTCAGCTGCTGACGAAGAAGACCATGGCAGCAAATGGTCGTACGAAGGAAAAAGTGGTAAACTCGATTTTTGATCAAATCACTCCCCGTCGCTAAATCAAGCAAAAAAACGAAACAAAATCCAACTTTAACACATAAAACTTTTCAGGTCCAAAATACTGGTCGCAGTTCGGCAAGGCGTGCAAGGGCGCCCGTCAGTCTCCGATCTCGTTCGATCCGTACAGCGTCTATCGAATCTGCGAGAGTCACGAGAACAAATTCGGCTTCGTAAGCTACGAGCAGCCGCTCGAGAAGTTCGTGATCAAAAATAATGGACACTCGGGTGAGGAAACGCGGTTTTGTTTGTGGGCGGTCTTTTTGTTCGGGAACAGTAGTTCATCAATTTTGGTGCAAATCAAAAGTAAAGTATTTTGGAGAATCAGACGATCCATCGAGTAACGATCGCAAGCCGAATTGCGGTAAAATTGCTCAGACCGGCCTGGGGTAATCAATCTACGAAGTCAGCTAGGTTTTAAAAAAATTCAGACGTTTTTCAGTTATCGATGGGGTCGGGAAAGGGGAATTGCAAATCAGTGTGGATGGTGTTTGCAATCATTCAACATGCATTGTATGTTTTGTTCTGGCAATTTTCTTCAGTTTCTCAACAGCTGCTGGCTGGCGCTAATGAAAATGCCAGAAAAAAACATCAGTATTTTTGCAGTGGAGGAAGTTGCTTCTTCTGGTTCTAAACTGCTGCAGGCGCCTGTTAAAAATGTCTGATGTCTGTTAAAAACCGCAGTTCTTTTGCACTGGAAAAAGTTGAAATTGAAATACCGGAACACTCCAAATTTCGGCAGGTTTGTTCTTTTTCAGTGCAAGTGAACCCCGATCCACCGGAGAAGGCCGCGCAGTTCATCCGAAGGGGCGACTTGCCAGCCGACTTTGAATTTCACCAGTTTCATTTCCATTGGGGCGTCACGGACAACAGAGGCTCCGAGCATAAAGTCTTCGGTTTCCAGTATCCACTGGAGGTAAAAGAAAGTGTTGCTAAAATGAGACTGAGACGTTTCACAAATAAAGTGCCTGATATCTCTCGGAGGAGCTCGATCCCGCCCCGAGCGAATGTATCTTCTCAGATATATCGAGATTGTTTGCACGAACTTCCAGGCTACATGTGCAAGAATCATGGCGCTTTTTCCGTTTGCTTGCACTTGTTTTTGAAATGAACGCGGTAAGTGTCATGTACAAGAATCAGCGAGACTGATGATTAGAAAGAGGCAACAAAATGGTGCATATTTTGATGTGCAAAACTATGTGCCCCAAAAATTGGTCCCGATTTCCGAAAATGTTTTAACCAAACTGTTGAACAAACAGAATTTTTGATTTCTGGGATCAACATTTTGAATTGAATCCTTTTGTTGACTGATTCTTCTCAGTGCTTTTCGGCGTGTTCATAGCCTAGTACAATGTTTTTTTTTAAATTTCGGATGCTTTCAGTTTTAAAAAGCTCTTCAGAAAACCAAGAAATGGTCAAGAATAAGCGGCTTTGCCATTTCCTCATGCATTTTTAATTTTTAAGCAAGCAATCGTTTTATGAAATTTCTGCTCACTGGACTGAACCTATGGGGGGCTGTGGAACCCGATACTTTCTTCAACATAAAAGTGATGATAACAAAAATGACTCAGTGACCTTTCTGGCATGAACACGACACCCGAATTGTCAAGCGCTTTCAGCTGCACATCGTGCATTACAACACGGACTTTGCATCGGCCGGTGACGCGGTGCCGAAGAAGAATGGACTCGCCGTGCTCGGCATCATGTTCAAGGTGGAGGAGGGCGCCAACTTTCAAGTGAGACGTTTTGGCAAATATTTTTCTCGGCTTTTATGTACTGTGCTTGAAAACAAAGAATACAACGAAAATCACCCCAAAAACGCACGTTTAGAAAATCGAGAAACGTTTTTCCAACGATTCAAAAGACGATGTCAGATATGCCTGTCCCACATTGTAACTCAGGGTTGGAATACCATGCTCTTCGTTATGGCACAGTAATGTTGCACAAACGCACACACACAAACGCACACAGACAAACGCACACACACAGACACACACACACACACACACACACACACACACACACACACACACACACACACACACACACACACACACACACACACACACACACACACACACACACACACACACACACACACACACACACACACACACACACACACACACACACACACACACACACACACACACACACACACACACACACACACACACACACACACACACACACACACACACACACACACACACACACACACACACACACACACACACACACACACACACACACACACACACACACACACACACACACACACACACACACACACACACACACACACACACACACACACACACACACACACACACACACACACACACACACACACACACACACACACACACACACACACACACACACACACACACGCACGCACGCACGCACGCACGCACGCACGCACGCTGTCTAATGATCGTATGTATGCGCATGTGTGTGCTTGTGACCATGCAACGCTACTGTGCTATGTATAATCAGAGTGCACTGTCTTCAGATCCCAGGAATTTACGCCAAAAAACGCAAAACAACACAAGAGTTCACAATTCCACAAATTCACAAAATGCACAATGTCACAGCCGCTCCGCGAGCTCGCCAGTATCATGGGCGACCTGGCGGACGCGAACGCGAATCGCAGTTACACGGAGGACGAGTTCGAATTGAAGCTGTCCTCGTTTCTGCCACGCGACACCGCGTCGTTCTATCGCTATCAAGGCTCACTGACGACACCCGGCTGCTTTCAGTCCGTCATCTGGACGGTGTTCACGGAGCCGATCGCGATTGGCAAAGATCAGGTGGCTGCTTCACAGTGTTTTGGACTTTTACAGTTCGGTTTTACACTTTGGAAACAGAGAAAACGGTTCACTAAATCACGTGTTATATCAAAATTTAGTGGCCGTGTTGGGAGCCGTTTTAGTAGCTACTTTCGTAGCTCGGTGGTTTTCTCACTAAAAATGCAAGAAAATTACAAAATCAGTACAAAATGCGATTTTAAAGTTGTTAGAGTGTTTTGTTCTGCTTGAAAATGTATTTTCAGAAAAAGTATGTTACGATCATGCTAGGACACACATTTTCGGTTTTTTATCTTTTATCGTCTTCATGATTCATTGATGCTTTTCTTTTTTTTAGCTTGATGCATTCCGCCAGTTGCGCAATTCCGCCAATCAGGCGCCATACAAAAACTATCGGCCTGTCCAACCACTGAACGATCGCACAGTAAGGCCACCGAATCTCTTTCAAAATCAAAAAACACACAGACAAATCAAGCTCCAGGACACCTGTATTGTCTCTTCTTCTGGCTCTGCGACTCCAATGAACACACAGAGAGGAAATCAGTTTCACGCTTGACGCGGCAATTTTGAAACTTGCTGAAAACTTACCCAAGTTCATGAGATGCGACCGATCACTCAGGCTTCTGGCCACTTTTAAAGTTGCCGCATCAATCATGAAATGATTTTTTTCCTTTAAACATCTGCAAGCGCACTGAGTTACAGAAAAAAAAAATCATAATAACTCGGAATGGTTGACTGCTTGAAAAAAAAGAAAATAAGGAGAAAGTTGTGCGTCCAAGAAATTGCACATCACACACCCTCTTCGCTTGGCTTCTTGTTTCTGAATTTTACAAAAACAAAATGATGTAAATAATTGCATATTTGTGCATCAAATGTCACCGACTGTTTTGTGTGTCTCCATTCGCCAGGTTTACCTGTACGGTGACCCGTGTTTCGGTGTCGAATCGGCCGGTGCAACACCGATCATCAGCCCACTTCTGTTGGTGCTCACCGTTTTGGCGGCTGTTTTCTGGCAATAACCAATCCGTTTTCAATGTCAAAACTCATCACGGACGCACTTTCGTGCACGCAAAGACTCAGGCTTGACACACACACAATCATCTATGAGATACTTGCTTGAAGGGTTCATGAACGTCCGTATGATCTGGAGTTTTGACATTATGTCTGTCCAATCTTTTTCTGAAGACGCTTATTTTTCTCTTTTCTAGTAGATACTTGTAAAATATGCTTACTCATATGTTGGGTGCTTTTTCTGAATTCTAGTATATTTTGCCGTTTTTGAAAAAAACATGTGCGAAAAACACCCGTGCAAGAATGTGGCACTAATTGTTGTTCACCAAGTCTTTTTCCCGATTGAAAGTTTCATTGACCGTGTGATAAGTATCTATTTGAAGCATGTGTCCATGACTTCCAAAGCACGATTCAAATGTGGTGCAAATGTGGTGCAATTTTTGCACGGGTCAAAACTGCAACTGCATCGTTCTCCTTGCCATTTGTTTTGTGATTTCTTCATATTTTTTGATTCTCAGAAGTATCCTACTACAAATATGTGAATGTATTAATCTATTGAAAAGACATAGAAAATTTTCAGTTTAGCTAATTTAGCTTGCTTAATAGTGGTGTCAAGTGTGAATCTTTTTATTGCGAGATTCAGTGAAACAAACAGAGTTTAAAAACTTTCATTTTACATTTTTATTGCAGTTTTGATTGATTCTTACAGAGTTTATCATTACATTTCTCTGTTGGGGATGGCAAAAAAGACATAGCAGCAGCATAATGTAAACAACCACAACTTTGTGAATACCTTTGAATGGAATAAAAACGATATTATTGTTATATTTTCACCAATTCAATCAAATAAAAGAATTTGACAATTTGCTAAATATATCTATATGTAGCGTCCGTCTGTGTTCCCACACGCGGTTGATGAGTCCTTTTCTGTCGTATTGTATAACTGACATTTGAGAATGAAAACTTTGTCAACTTTTCTCACGTTTTTGCGTCGTTGCATCCGATTACACCGTCAGAAAGCAGATACAGCCTAGCACGGCTAGTTTCAAAAATGAGATTTTTCAAACAGAACTGAAAGTTTACCACAATATTTCTGCTGTTTCAACGTATTTCTATTTTGTTCTGATTGGTCGAAATCTTGGTTGGAACGTTGGCTTGATAGTACAGCTTTTCGAATCCTGAAAAAACAAACAAACGTTGATTGGATGTGTCATTCTGATGCTACCAATCAGCGCACTATTCGTACTTCTGCCAGCAAACGTCATCTTTTCCACGTGAATAGTAATTCTAGATTTCACACCCCAACGTTTGAAAGAAAATGATCAAACTGAAGACATTCTCCCTGAAGCGAGTCCGCCAAGTCGCCAACAGTATCGCCATTTTTCTGATTGTCGCTGGCGTCATTTTGCTCCTGGTGGCGTGCCTGACGCCCGAGTGGCTCTGCCAGCGGGAGGCGTCTGTCATTGAGCCGGTGTCCAGTGCAGCGCGGCGTGACCGACACACCGTAGGACTGATTCAGGTGGGCAGACGGGGCTACTCAGTTGGCTACTAATGTGGCTAGGGGCTGCTGAAACACGGTTATTGTATGTTGGAACGCGTGAACACGATTAGTAGCCCGTTCAGTTGCCCCGTTTTTCTCAGTGTATCGTCGTCTGAACCTGAAAACCGTGCCCTCGTGGCATGTTTGTGCGTTTGGCGGATCGAGCCCTAAATGTTATTATAGCAAGGTGCACTGTCTTCAGACTAGGACTTTTCGGGTGAACGAAACCGGGAACGGACCCTCTAGCCTCAGTATATGCTGTTCTGCTTTTTTAGCTCGTCCAAACGACAAATTGAAAATTCGGCATGATTTTGGTGCTCAAAATATACCGTATTACCTCCAATAAACCCCCATGAGGGATTAATACGTCAGCGACTTTTAGGGGTGGAGGTTTATTGGTGGCGGGGGGGGGGTTATTGGTGGGGGGGGGGGGCTTTATTTACAAACAAATTCTAGGGGTGGGGGTTTGTTGAAAAATGGCAAAAATACCTGCATGGCGGGCAAGAAAGTCGCAGAAACTTCAACTTTTCACAGAGATTTCCTTTTGTAACAGCCTTTTGTAATGAAATTACCATTAACTCATCCCTTTGGGGCCTTTGGTAGCACAATTTCACCAATGTCACTGCATTCAGCCACTGAATTCGCTGGGTATGTGTTGCAAACAGGTTTCCAAATAACCCCCATGGGGGATTATTTGTGGGGGGATTATTCGGAAACTTGTCGTGGGGGTGGGGGTTTATTGGTGGGGGGGGGATTAATGGTGGGGGGGGTTAATGGGGGTAATACGGTACATACAAAGTTCTATCACAATTTTTTTGAAAAAACTTGCATTTCTTTCAGGACTGTTTGATCTCCGACCGCTACTACGAGCCAAATATGTGCGAGACGAAACTGAGATTACAAGACGATTTCACCACTCGAGAGCGAGCGACGGACGGACTGGCGGAACGTCAGTGATGCACTAAAAAATTAAATCAACAAAAAGTTCAACCGTTTGCTGAGGATCCAGTGCGCTGAATAAGTGTTTGCGCAACAAAATCTTGAACTTTTGTTACTATTTTCCCAAATTGTCGTTTCAATAGTGTTTGGATTGGAATTCAGCGCTGGTTGCGCTGTGAAAATTGCTCTGCTTTCAAAAATTTTGTTGACCATCCATGCAACATACACATTGTCTGAAAATGCTCTATCTACATGAAGAGCGGACTTTTGCAAATCCCAGAAGCCTGTGTGCACGACACCTGCGTTTTCACCTGATCAGCAATATATTCCCCTGCAGATTCGCCTGCAAATTTCTCAGAGCGTACCACCAATTCACCATATTTTCAGGTTGGCGTCGTCAAGTGCTGCTGATTCTAGCAGTGGCCTTCGTGTGCGCCGTCGAATCATTCCAGCTGTCTCTTTGCGCACTCTATCTGCATGTCGTCTCCGTCATCTGGACGCTGTTCTGTTTCGCGACTGGTCGGTCGATTCAGAGATGATTGGACAAACAAAACCACATTTTTGGGCAGGGTTTTTTTGCAGAAGTTCACACTGAGTCAAATGGCTGGTAACACAGTCAACACTGCCTGAAAACTGCTGACGTTTCTGTATGGTTGTCTTCCTTATTTCAGTTTCAATCGGTTTACTTCTTTGACGAATCAAGGCACGGATTCAAAATGCAACCAATCGATCAGTGTTGCGTGTATCATGCAATTTGTCTCCCGTTGAAAAATGCGTGATGAATGAAAAATATGATTGAAAATGACTAATCACGTGATGCATGCATGCTTTCTATGCATGAGTATAGACTCCAACTCCACGGCAATGTCTGCGCAGCAAGCATGTATCACGTTATAACCAACCAATCAGCTGATTGCCCACAGTTTAGAGTTCGACTGTAAAGTCGTTGTTTTCAGCGTGTCTGGTGCTGGCTGCTATATTCGTTTTTCAATACGCCACCAAAGATCGCTACGACATTGACTCGTTCAACGGGCGTGCAGAGACTGAGACGAACTTTGGACTGGCCGTCAGCTTTGAAATGGTGCTGCTTTTGTTGGATGGTTTTCAAAAGTTTTACTGGACTTTCATAAATTTTAATGAATGTTGAGACACAGGCAAATTGTATTATAGTAGGTTTTTGCACTAGTTTTTCAATCAGTTCTTTTTTGACTATCTGTTTGAGAGAACTGAGAAAACGTAATTGAGCGTTTACATTTAGCGGCATTAAAACATAATACAGTATGACCGCTTAAACATGGCAGCTTTTTTCAGGGTGCAAGGAGCGCGCGAAATTTGAATCAAAGAAAAAAAGTTGTTCAGAAACCCAACTACGTGTCAAATTTCACATGTTTCTGAAAATTAATTGGTAATTCGTGCTAAACTGTCCATTATTTCTACCTTTACACACCCGATTGGCGGATATCTTATCATTTTTGAGAAAGGAAACTCCTAGTCTGCGACTAATCTCGCCTTGAATGAGACTGCCATATTTATTCGGCCATACTGTAGGTATGTAATTGACGTCGATATAAAAAGAGCAAACCAACAAACCAAATCAGCTTCAACTGAAAAAGCTCAAGCGTTTGTCGAGTGTACGTTTTTGGCTGCTCCAACAGAAACAAACCACGTCCTCGACAGACTGTTGATCATTTTGTTGGTCTTTTTTCAAGAAAAGCAAGCACACATGCATGTGCTTTTCAAGCCAACCTTCCAAAAACCGTTTCCCGTTTCAGTACACCATCGGCTATTCGTACCACTGTGCAGTGTGGTCGTGCGGTCTGCTGTTCGCCGCTGCCGTGCTGAGTCTGCTGGCAACCGTTTTGTCAGTGATCACTTATTATCGAGACCAAAACAGAAAAGATCGCTTGCCGTTGTTCGACATGCGTCGGTTGGAGGCATGATCAGAAAAAACTTCGACGTGAAATTATGAAACCTTTCCAATTGGAAAAATCTGGCATTTTATGAACTTGGGTGTCGTTCGTTCCTGGAAACTACTGGAAAGCAACCAGATTATTTCGTTCAGCTGTTACATTTCATGGATTCAAGTGTTTCGAAATTTTTTTTGCACCTTGCTCTCTTATACTTTACACCATGTTTTTCTGAAGCATGTGATTTGGTATTAAAATTGCATTCACAAAATTCTGTTCTCCTTTAAAACAAGAACAGATCGCCACAGACAAAACATTGTCCATCGAATGCATGGTACTGAGATGAAAGTTCAACACGAAGCGTTGATGATAAGCCTTTGTATTGCATTCCATTGAAAAATATGATACAAAATGTTTGATTGACTATAAATGAACTGCAGCAAAATCCACCGCAGATTTCTCAGTGTAACGAGCACAAAACGCAAAAAAACCTCAGAATATTTGCAAAACGCAAACAAGCAACAGAGGCCATGTCGCGCAACCGACCGCTGGGGCCGATGTCGATCACTGCGGTTGCATTTGCGTTGCTGCTGTTTCCTCAAATGCAGTTTTGTACTGGCGTGGAGTTGTTCTGCTGCTTGGACGGCAGCCGTTGCATCCAACTGGATTGGCAATGCGATGGAATGCACGATTGCACTGATGGGTTGGTGACTTCTAGCCTGTAGGACACTTGTTTTGATCGGCTGTTTCTGCGTACCACAACAATGGGCGAAGAAATACTGCGTTCAATAATCTATTACACTATGATTTATTGTTTTCAGCTCTGACGAACGGTGCTGTAAACAGGAACATAAAAAAGGCGATGGATTTATTGAATGTGCGAGCCAAGATGGAAACGGATGCACAACGTACGTCCATCCAGACAAAATTTGTGACGGCAATGTGGATTGTCCGTCGGATGAGTCACGTGATAAATGCCGTTGCAAAAAATTGCGATGTAAAGGAAGTTGTTTCGACAGTGAACTCGGTTGGTCGCCACTGGCAATATCAGTGCTGTAATGTTATTTCTGCATATCGCCAGCTTTTTTGCTTTAAAAAACGTGCACTTTCCTTTTTTAGAAAATGAGCTCTAGTTATTCAACAACCCACGACAGGCCCAACGTGCAGCTGTCCCAACGGCTATCGACTCGGCAAAGACGGCAGGTCATGCGAAGATGTGGATGAGTGCACAGCAAACGATGACAATTGCGACCAGCTGTGCACGAACACGGAGGGCAGTTATCGATGCGAATGTCATACAGGGTTCACACTGCAGTCTGATGATAAAACATGCGAACTGGCGAAAAGCAACGAATGTGGATCGCTGTTGATACTGCTGTCGCATACGTTGAAACATCAGGGACATTCGGTGATCATAACCTGCACGACGTAGAGAGTGTTTCAGCATTAACAACAACAAAACATTTTTTAGGTTCTGCGACTGGGTGGCACATCAAAAACGCCTAAGTGCCCGGCCCTATTTAGGGGACTCGGATCACTTTGCCAATTTTGCATTCCCGCGTCATGCATGAACTTTTCAACTTATCTATGCGCGTGTATTGAGTCTATTAATATCTATCAATATCAACAGTATCACCGTGTTTTAGGTCGTCATTCACTCGTGGCACGTCAGTGGCGACGCCGAGCACGAGCCGACAAACGCCAAAATTGACTTTCTTGGCGATCTAAGCGCAGCGGCTGGAATTCGCATAAATGGCGGGAAACTTGAATTGCTTCTCGCTGACGCCAATGCTGGCCAGCTATATTTGTTCGATGAACAGTCGAAATGTCTGCTGGAAAACATTGGTGGAAAAATTGTGGACGTTGCTGTGGATGTGCATACGACAAACATTTACTACAGCACCGGTGTTGATTTTTTCAAAAAAGTTTTTTTTTATTTTAAAATTTTATTGTTAGTGTAAAAGAGCTTTTTGTACACATTTTGCTCAGCTTCAGTCAATTGGCGCCAGCACGCTGCTGGCATCACCGTTTGCTCGATGTCTGGTCGCCATTGCCGCCAGCTGGTGACCGACCAAGGGGGTGACGGTGGCTTCGCGTTGGATGCGGTCAATTTGCGAATGTATTGGACGTCGAAGACGGCAGACGAATCGACTCTGATAAAATCGGCACGGCTCGATGGGTCTGACAAGAAGGTGAAATGGTTTTTTTTTGACTTTCTGTAATTTCCTTGACTTTCTGAGTTTGAATATTTTACGACACAGCACATGGGATGTTTTTTATAACCACAAGACAGCAAACGAGTTTTGCGTTTTTTTTTGATCGCTCGTGTTTTTTTCCTTTTTTCATGTTTTGCATCGTTTCACTGACGACACAAAGCCAACGCATTTGACTGTGGACGTGCTACGTGATCGGCTGTTCTGGGCAGACGAGCACAGGCAGGCAATTGAAGCTCTGGATTTCACCTCCGGCAAATTGTTCGTTGACAAACAGCCTGCTGTTTCGCTAACTTTTCTTCCGAACTCGTTGAAACAAATCAGGCGCATTTTTCGACGCTTCAGACTGCTGGCGGTGGCACACGGAATTGAACGTCCCAGTGACTTGAAGGTGTTCGCTCATCAAATCCTTTGGACCGACCTGTAAATACATACCGTAAAGTCTTGCATATAAGGTTCCTTCCACTTATAAAACCTCCACCTAAAAGTGGGCGGAGTGTCACACGGCGGTAAACCAAAAAAATTCAAAATTTTGACTTGGTCAAAATCCTACCCCGTTTATAAAGCCCGGAATTCCTAATGTTCGCTTTATAAGACCTCCTCCGACTTATAAGGTTGTCACACAAAATTCCACTTTTTTCAGAAATTTTTGACCTTCAAATTTATATAAGGAGACCTTATATGCAAGACTTTACGGTATATCATATGGGATCGTTTTGTTGTTTGGGTGGAACACAACTGTTTATGAAAAACTTAGCAGGAACACAAAAAAAACGTTTTCCAGCAGCGACCGTACCCTGATGACTGCATCCGCACGTCTCGGAGTCGAGAGACAACAGATCAAACAAATGACACATTTTGCTGATGAACCGCGCGCATTGCTGATTGGGCATCCTTCAGTCGGCCTATACCAATACAACAGTTCCACGGACCCCTGCGTTCATCTGAACTGTGAACATTTGTGCGTTGTGCTGTCGGTTGATGGGCAAACAGGCGGTGCCGGTGGAATGAAGGTGCTGGAATTTGCACTTGAGAAAACAACAAATTGCGTTGCTACAAATTTTGCTGCTAAAATTGCTTTAACTTCAACATTGCTGCTTTTCGTATTGCAAGATAGCGCGTGTAAGTTCGTTCCAGCAGAGCAGCGACTTTACTTGCAACTTTAGTAGCATTAAGTTAAGCAATAAGCTAAGCTTTTTTTCATTTGAATTTAGTAGCACAGTAATTTAGTACGAGCAACGTTTTCTCAGTACTGGTGACCGTATTCATTTTCACCACAGGCTCAATGCCTCTGCTCCAACGGCTACTCCATGGACACCAAATTGGAACGATGTCGAAGAAATGACACAACTGAAAGTGAACGAAATCAGGTTTTCGGTCTTAGGCACGTTTTCTGATTTAAAGTATTTTAGCAAAAAGCTGCTGTATTTGCAAAAACTTCAGACGAAACTGTGCTCGAAACATTGGAACCAGATGTGCGCCGATAGGACTGCTTGTTCGAACGGTGGCTTCTGTGACGAATCAAGAGCCGACAAGATTCAGTGCTCGTCAGTTGCTTTTTCTAAAATCAAGTTCAAAAATATTTGAAATCGACTATAGTTTTGTAGTTTTGTTGTTTTTGTGCTAGTTTACTTGTTCTTTCAGCGACACAACTCGAAAACACCAAAAACAAATTTGAAAAAAACAACACATTTTGATCTCAGTTGTCCGGCCGGTTTCGTTGGTCAATACTGCGAACTCAGACAAGAAGCTGTCTCAAACGCGTTCGTAACGATTTTGATCATTTATTTCGCATGTTCGTTGTTGTTGGGGCTTGCGATCTTCGGTGGCATCATCATTTTCAGGTATAGCAGTTTTATTTGAAGCTATCAGACCGAAATGACGTCATGTGTGTACTAACAGCTATCAGACCGAAATGTTGTTGTTGTTGTAACTGATCATCAGCTCGGCGTTGCGCCGAGAGCTGCCTGGCAGTCATGGGGCTGCTTTTCCTGCGAGCTCCGCCACAAATGGCATACGCGTTTAGCGCCCGCTGTGAGGCGGATGCCAGGGACGCACCCGCCGGGATGCCAAGGTGCTCAGCTTGCGGTGCAGGTGCTCACCATCACACTCCTAAAATCTGCATTTGCCCATTTGTCATGTGGAGCAACCTTGGACTTTTAGTTTTAGTTTGGCTGTTCCCTTCACGTCAAAAATCATGTGATGGGGTCGAATCGAACCAAAATTCTCGTTCGACCACATGACAAACGGGCGCTTTATAGCAAATGACGTCGTTTCGGTCTGACACCTTCGAATCGAACCAATTGACAATACGTGTACATAGCCCAAATGAATTTGTGGCACAAAGTGTCATTCGTATGTTAGCAGTTTCAATTTCAAACAGATAACATGCAGATAACATTCAAACATTCAAGTTTTCATATGCAGACCTGGAACGTTCAAAATTAGAGGAACAAAATTGATTGCGCATTTTCGACGCCGTCCAAACGAAGCAGATTCAATCAGCATAACGCCACCTTCGTTGATGAGCTCAATCAGTTGAAGTTGAAACAAAAATTGCCTTTTTTATCAAATTTCATGTTTAACAGAATAAAAAGTAAAGTTTTCATTTATTTCGCGACATAAATTGAAACGCGACCACATCGAGACTAACTCAAAAAGAACACAAACCCAGCAACAGCATCGGCTTTTGTCACAGCTGTTTGCAGTTCTGTTTTCTTTGAGCTTTTTTCCATTTTGCTATGCGGCGTTGGGGAGACTTAAGCGGCGTTCATGAAGCAGTATTTGGTGACGCGTAGCTATGTGTTAAAACATAGCAACGCGGTCAGTAAAAAGTGCTTCATGAATGCTCCTTTAGTGGAGACCGACGTGCCCTCCGCCCGTGTTGTCCATGCTCCCCGTGTTGATCCCTCAAAGGTTTACGGCAGAGGACAACGACAAGAACTTGCGAGTCGTCTTGTTGACTTCCGTCTGAGGCGCCATCGGGATTCCGTTGGCTCACCATTCACATTTAGCGTTCTCAAGAATTAGAGCTATGACTCTCGAGTGATTCGACGACGTCCTTCGTGCGTCCTTTGTCCCTCGCCGAGACATTCCTGCAATCAATCACCTGCAACAGACATCAGCAATTTCCATTCTGCTGCGCAGTCGTCCTGCAAACCTTGTATAACGTTTTTACGTTAACGTTCAGCAAGCTCGTGGCCTGGTGGTCGCGCGTTAGACTGTTGTCTGTGCGCTCGGGGGATCGAGCCCCACCGAGGGGTGTATAGGCACTTAATGACAGAGGGAAACTCGATGGGTGCCCTAGTCAATGGCGTTCTGTATTATGTTTTCTGGGTTAGCTCTGGCTAAAAACATTGCCTAAAAATCCCAACAACAACAACAACAACAACCAGCTCGACATCGAGCTCTCGTGACGTCGACGCCTAGAGGTTGGCCATTACAACCCGTTCCGTCGATTCGGCTGACATTTGGGCTATTTTGAATGATCGCACCAGTATTCAAGAGTGAAACTAATCTCCTTTCCACGACTGATGACGCATTAATTCATAGAAACAACAGAAAAGATCATACGTACAGACATTGTATTCTCAGACATTGCAGGCAAAATTCCTGACCTGTCATAAGGTTTGTTTCGATGCGATCGGTGATTCGGTGGGAGACAGCAACTTGCCGCTTTCGAACGGCATGCATGTTGATTGCTTTTTAGGTTAGACAATACTGGGAAAACTTTTGCTTTGGAAACTTTTATTCAAGGAAAGAAAAAATCGTATTTTTAGACACGGTCGCATGAAACACAGTCACAATGATGATTATCATAAGCGACCCGATTTCTGACAATACCGTATTACCTCCAATAAACCCCCATGGGGGATTAATACGTCAGCGACTTTTAGGGGTGGGGGTTTATTGGTGGGGGGAATTATTGGTGGGGGGGGGGGGTTTATTTACAAAAGATTGACACCGATGACTGCATTTCGCCGAGACACAATGATTCGCATTCCATTTGTAATAACATTCCACCAAATAACACCGACACAATGCGCACAATAATCACCGGAATGAAAATGACTAAAAACCATGCGTGGCCATGTTTTCACCGGATACCGAATTGACTGAACGTAAAATACCGAATCTGCTAAATTCAAACAAAATGAAGAAGCACATGACCGAAATAAGATATCTATAAAACAAAATCTGCCAGTACAAAGGGTATTCCACAGAAATAGACAGAATACACTGGGCACGTATTTCAAACAGGTTTCTAATAATCCCCCATGGGGGATTATTTGTGGAGGGATTATTCGGAAACTTGTCGTAGGGGTGGGGGTTTATTGGTGGGGGGGGGTTAATGGGGGGTAATACGGTATGGCCACATGTTCCGAATGCAATGACACGTTCTTGGTATGTTTTACAAAAAAAATTCTTGTCTTCCTGTTGAGTAACCATGATGTCTGTTCAGCTCAAAAAATTGAAGGGAAATGCTGAAAACGACTAAATGACTAAACTAACGCATTGATCAGGCACATTCTTGCATGTCCTTATCACGTCACCAAATGACACATGTTCTAGTTTTAGTAATTACCGTAAAGTCTTGCATATAAGGTCTCCTTATATAAATTTGAAAATCAAAAATTTCTGAAAAAAGTGGAATTTCGTGTGACAACCTTATAAGTGGGAGGAGGTCTTATAAAGCGAACATTAGGAATTCCGGGCCTTATAAACGGGGTAGTCTTTTGACCAAGTCAAAATTTTGAATTTTTTGGTTTCCCGCCGTGTGACACTCCGCCCACTTTTGGGTGGGGGTCTTATAAGTGGGAGGAACCTTATATGCAAGACTTTACGGTATATCAGTAAAGGTTGAGCAAACTGACACTGTGATGTTTTGCACGTTTTAGCACCAGTTTTTTTTAATCTGAATGCGGCCACTCGTTCAGACATTGAAAAGTGTTCTTTGAACAAGAGAAATAGCTAAAAATCGAAAAAATAAAAACTCACACTTGCATAAATTAAACAGGCCATGTCGCGCAACCGACCACTGGGGCCGATGTCGATCACTGCGGTTGCATTTGCGTCGCTGCTGTTTCCTCAAATGCAGCTTTGTACTGGGGTGAGACCGTTCTGCTGCTTGGACCGCAGCCAATGCATCTCACCGCAATGGCAATGCGATGGAGACCGGGATTGCAATGATGGGTTTGTGCCTTGTGGGACACTCGTTTTGATTGGCTGTTTCTGCGTGTCACAACAATGGGAGGAGAAATATTGCGTTCAATAAATTGATTACACAATGATTTATTGTTTCAAGGTCTGACGAACGGTGCTGTAAACAGGAACATAAGAAAGGCGATGGCTGGATTGAATGTGAGAGCCAAGATAAAAACGGATGCAGAACGTTCGTCCATCCGGACAAAATC
Source organism: Theristus sp. LFF4_11 (assembly GCA_030248135.1). Taxonomy (NCBI): domain Eukaryota; kingdom Metazoa; phylum Nematoda; class Chromadorea; order Monhysterida; family Xyalidae; genus Theristus; species Theristus sp. LFF4_11. Next base: position 15,616 of record JASANC010003350.1, on the reverse strand, counting down.
TGCGACGGCAATGTGGATTGTTCGGATGCGTCAGATGAGTCACGTGATACCAAATGCCGTTGCAAAAACTTGCGATGCAAAGGAAGTTGTGTCGACAGCGAACTCGGTTGGTCGCCACTGGCAATATCAGTGCTGCAGTTATTTCTGCATAACGCCAGCTTTTTTGCTTTAAACCGTGCACATTGCTTGAAAAAATAAGCTTTAGTTGTTCAACAAACAACGACAGGCACAAAGTGCAGCTGTCCCAACGGCTATCGACTCGGCAAAGACGGCAGGTCATGTGAAGATGTGGATGAGTGCAGAGTAAGCAATGGCAATTGCCGCCAGCTGTGCAAGAACACGGAGGGCAGTTATCGATGCGAATGCTGGGCAGGATTCAGACTGCGGTCTGATAACAAAACATGCAAAAGTGCAACAACACGGGACGAATCTGAATTGACGTTCTTCTTGATGATGCGTGACGGAAGCCTGGTAATGATACGTGCGACGGTGCAGTGAACACTGTTGTGAGGCTGCTGTAACATAAAGTGCAGACTGCCGTAATTGGTGCATCACGATTTAGCTATCTTGCATGCACCACCTTAATGGATCTGCAGTCTAATTCGCGTTGCAGCAACTTGCACCACGTTACCGCAACCTGCACCACGTTACCGCAACCTGGACCACGTTACCGCAACCTGCACCACGTTACCGCAACCTGCACCACGTTACCGCAACCTGCACCACGTTACCGCAACCTGCACCACGTTACCGCAACCTGCACCACGTTACCGCAACCTGTACCAACGTTACCGCAACTTGCAACACGTTACCGCAACCTGCACCACGTTACCGCAACCTGCACCACGTTACCGCAACCTGCACCACGTTATATCAGCCTTGCACAATGTTACAGCAACTGTGCACTGCAGCAATCTTGCACCACGTTACACCAACCTTGTACACCAGCACCACTTTACAGCAATATCAACAACAAATTTCAGGTTTCTATTGGCAGAAACAAGCACGGGACATGGTACACATGGAACGATGTGGCAACACTTGGTGATATAAGCGCAGCGGCTTATATTTATCAAAATAAAAGTAGTGAAGCCTTTGTTTTTGCCGACGCCAATTCCCGCCAACTGCTACATTTGTCCGATGGGCCAGCAAACTGTCTGCTGGAAAATATTGGTGAAAAAATTGTGGACGTTGCCGTGGATGTGCATACGACAAACATTTATTATGGCACAGGTTTATATTTAAAGGTTTTCATTCTTTGAAATGCTGAAAGGACTACAGGAAATTAGGAAAGCTGCAGGTCGTTGGCATTATGCGTTTTGGAGGGAGTGTAAAGTAACACTGTGGCTGGTCATGTTGATTTGTGTCAAGAGCAATGGGCGATCGCATCTTCAAAACATAAAAAACACGTGCTCATTTGAACGAACAGTCGTGGTCGTTTCGTTTTCTCAAATGGAATTCGTCAAAAACCCAACCGTCACAGTGTCCAAACACGCTGCTGGCATCACCGTTTGCTCGATGTCTGGTCGCCACTGCCGCCAGCTGGTGACCGACCAAGGGGGTGACGGTGGCTTCGCGTTGGATGCGGTCAATTTGCGAATGTATTGGACGTCGAAGACGGCAGACGAATCGACTGTGATAAAATCGGCACGGTTCGATGGGTCCGATGAAAAAGTAATTTTTATGACTTTCAAAGAAATCTGTAGCTGGTTGTTTAACACCGTTTGCAAATAAGAGTGGGGGGGGGGGGGGGTAGCGCTACATGGGAAAGTTTTTAAACCAAGGGTGCAGGGACATTCTACTAATCAAGGCGCTTCAGGTTTACCCCTTGAGTACCCCCTGATTATGCCTATAAAGGTCGTTTTTAGGGTGCGGAAGTTGAAAAACCCTCGATTTTTTGCGATTTTTCGCAAAGTGTACCTTTTTAGCCCTACCGTATCTCGTAGTTGCACAGTTTCTGGAACCTCACACAGCATTCACGTGAAAGATCTTGCGGAGTTCTTTAAGGCCCTGTATCAATGAGCCCTTGCAAGGGGGTCCCTGAGGCGCTACGACGCTAGTTAAAATTACTTTTTTTTTAAATTACGCTATTTTTTTAAAACATTTTTTTGAGCTCATAAACACAATTTTTCGATTTTCATTTTTGGTTCTACAGGGGGGTTTTCGGGGGTCGCTGAATTCGAATCTGATCTTAGATTTTTGCCCCGGGCATTTTTTTGCCCAAAAATTGGGCAGAAACACATTTTTTTGCGTTTTCCAGTGTTTTTTTGGTTTTAATTTTTAATTTTAAGTGCGGATTTTTTAACAAAGCTGTTTTACAACAGCCTTACAACCGCTGTATTGGAATCAGTTTTGATATTTTGCAACTGACTATTTGCCCACCCAAAAAATGGGTAAAAAGTTGATTTTTTTTGCTTTTTGCACACGTTTTCATTTTACAGTAAAAAATCAAGTTAGAAACAACTTTTAATTTTAATTTTTAGCTCTACATGGAGGGTTTCGGGGTCGCTGAATTCGAATCTGACCTTAGATTTTTGTCCCGGGTCTTTTTTTGCTCTAAAAGTTGGGCAAAAACACATTTTATGCGTTTTCCAGTGGTTTTTTGTTTTAATTTTTAATTTTAAATGCGGATTTTTTTTAACAAAACTGTTTTATAACAGCCATACAACCGCTGTATTTGAATCTGTTTTGATATTTTGCAACTGACCATTTGTCCACTTAAAAAATGGGTAAAAAGTTGATTTTTTTGCTTTTTGCACACGTTTTCGTTTCACAATAAAAAAATCAAGTTAGAAACAACTTGTAATTTTAATTTTTAGTTCTCCAGGGGGGTTTTCAAGACTGCTGAATTCGAATCTGACCTTAGATTTTTGCGCCGGGCATTTTCATTGCTCTAAAAATAGGGCAAAAACACATTTTTATGCGTTTTCCAGTGTTTTTTTGTTTTAATTTTTAGTTTTAAATGTACAGTTGTTTAAAAACAGTTTCATAACAGCCTTACAACCGCTGTATCTGAATCAGTTTTGATATTTTGCAACTGACCACTTGCCCACCCAAAAAATGGGTAAAAAGTTGATTTTTTTGCTTTTTGCACACGTTTTCGTTTCACAGTGAAAAAAATCAAGTTAGAAACAACTTGTAATTTTAATTTTTAGTTCTCCAGGGGGTTTTCAAGATTGCTGAATTTGAATCTGACCTTAGATTTTTGTCCCGGGCTTTTTTATTGCTCTAAAAATGCAAAACACATTTTTATGCGTTTTCCAGTGGTTTTTTGTTTTAATTTTTAGTTTTAAATGTAGAGTTGATTAAAAAACAGTTTCATAACAGCCTTACAACCGCTGTATCTGAATCAGTTTTGATATTTTGCAACTGACCACTTGCCCATCCAAAAAATGAATAAAAACTTGGTTTTTTTTTGCTTTTTGCACACTATTTCGTTTCACAGTAAAAAAATCAGTTTAGAAACAATTTGTAATTTTAATTTTTAGTTCTACAGAGGGGTTTTCGGAGTCGCTGAGTTCGAATCTGACCTTAGATTTTTGCCCCGGACATTTTTTTTGCTCTAAAAATTGGGCAAAACCACGGGAAAACGCATAAAAATGTGTTTTTGCCCCATTTTTAGAGCAATAAAAATGCCCGGGGCAAAAATCTAAGGTCAGATTCGAATTCAGCGATCTTGAAAACCTCCCTGGAAAACTAAAAATTAAAATTACAAGTTGTTTCTAACTTGATTTTTTCATTGTGAAACGAAAACGTGTGCAAAAAGCAAAAAAATCAACTTTTTACCCATTTTTTAAGTGGACAAGTGGTCAGTTGCAAAATATCAAAACAGATTCAGATACAGCGGTTGTATGGCTGTTATAAAACAGCTTTGTTAAAAAAATCCGCATTTAAAATTAAAAATTAAAACAAAAAACCACTGGAAAACGCATAAAAATGTGTTTTTGCCCAACTTTTAGAGCAAAAAAGACCTGGGACAAAAATCTAAGGTCAGATTCGAATTCAGCGACCCCGAAACCCTCCATGTAGAACTAAAAATTTAAATTAAAAGTTGTTTCTAACTTGATTTTTTCACTGTGAAACGAAAACGTGTGCAAAAAGCAAAAAAAATCAACTTTTTACCCATTTTTTGGGTGGGCAAGTGGTCAGTTGCAAAATATCAAAACTGATTCCAATACAGCGGTTGTAAGGCTGTTGTAAAACAGCTTTGTTAAAAAAATCCGCATTTAAAATTAAAAATTAAAACCAAAAAACACTGGAAAACGCAAAAAAATGTGTTTCTGCCCAATTTTAGGGCAAAAAAATGCCCGGGGCAAAAATCTAAAATCAGATTCGAATTCAGCGACCCCGAAAACCCCCTGTAGAACCAAAAATGAAAATCGAAAAATTGTGTTTATGAGCTCAAAAAAATGTTTTAAAAAAATAGCGCAATTTTAAAAAAAAAGTAATTTTAACTAGCGTCGTAGCGCCTCAGGGACCCCCTTGCAAGGGCTCATTAATACAGGGCCTTAAAGAACTCCGCAAGATCTTTCAAGTGAATACTGTGTGAGGTTCCAGAAACTGTGCAACAACGAGATACGGTAGGGCTAAAAAGGTACACTTTGCGAAAAATCGCAAAAAATCGAGGATTTTTTAACTTTCGCGCCCTAAAAACGACTTTTATAGGTATAATCAGGGGGTACTAAGGGGGTAAACCTGAAGCGCCTTGATTAGTAGAATGTCCCTGCACCCTTGGTTTGAAAACTTTTCCATGTATCACGGAATGTTCCTAGGCCCCCCCCCACTCTTATTTGCAAACGGTGTTAAACATTTTAGCACGTCGTTGTTGTTGTTTCTTCAGCGCATCGCAGTAGACTTTTAGTTTTTGCACCGTTTCACGGACGATACGATGCCAACGCAGTTGACTATGGACGTGCTACGTAATCGGCTGTTCTGGGCAGACGAGCACAGGCAAACTATTGAAGCGCTGGATTTCACTTCCCGGAAAATGTTCGTTAGAAACCACTTTCTTTTCAATAGCCTGCGTCTGTTTTGGCCACGCAATTCTAATGGTTTTCTTGACTGAATGAAGCACATGTAATGTCTCTCTGATCTATCATTATCTAAAAATGCGGGAGACAGGAGGAATATGGCCTTATGTTAGCAGTGAAAGACTTGGCTCGACAACGCTTTTCAAGTCTCTGATGTGGTACACACGGACACAAGTACATAAGAGTTATATTTTTGCGCCGCGTTTGTTGTTTAAAAGCTTGCTGAAAAGCGTAAAAACTTTGAAGTTATTTTTCAATTGTCCTCTTCAGTTTAATCTCAAATCACACCATGTGCGAAATTCTGTAAATTCTGGGCAAAAACAGAAACATCAGAAATTGCAAAATATTGCTGCATGTAGCTTTATCGTTGTTGTTGTACAATGTAGTGGTTTTGTTGGGATTTTTAGGCGATGTTTTTAGCCAGGGCTAACCCAGAGAAGCGTACAGAACGCCATTGAGTAGGGCGCCCATCGAGTTTTCTCTGTCATTAAGTGCCTACATACCCCTCGCCGGCTCGATCCCCCGAGCGCACAGACTGTAGTCTAACGCACTACCACCAGGCCACGAGGGTGACAATTGTTGTTGTTGCTAACGTACTGTACGCACCGCTGTGCATACAGCAGCACCAGTGCAAAAAGTGTTGTCTTCCGTTGATTTTCACCCTTTTTACCAAACTCTTGTGACAGGATAAACCGGTGAGTCATTGCCACAGAAGGAGGCCTTGCGTTCCCCAACGCCTCTGCGATACACTTTGTGCAAACCAGTGTCAGCGATCTAAAGTCTGATCGTTATTTTAGTGGTTTTAGTGGTCCCTAAATGCTAGAAAAAAAGCAAATGTGAAAGTTTCATTTGTCTACAATGTACGAGGGTTGCCACTTGCAACCGAAATAAAGAATAAACGGATATGTACTTGTATCCGTGTGTACCACATCAGAGACTTGAAAAGCGTTGTCGTGCCAAGTCTTTCACTGCTTACACAGGGCCATATTCCTCCTTTTATATGCGTCTCCCGCATTTTTAGATAATATTCTGACTTTTACATTAGCCCCGAAGGTCGGACCAAAATCACAATACGTTGGTCACACATTCTTCTAAACCCCGGACAACTCAGGTTTTTCATTTTTCGTTTTTTAGGCCAATTTCGCCTTTGCTTTTTCTACGGCCGATTCGCCCAAAATCGTCACGATTCAGTACCTAGAATTGCTCACATAAGAAAGCTGACCCAAAAGCCGTGATCGGCGCAATGAATTACCATGGAAAATACTGATTTCTTGTTTTTCATTTCTGGACCGGTTTCACTAAATTCCACGGCCGATTCGCCCGAAATCGTTACGATTCGGTATCTAAAGTTGCTCACGTAAGAAAACTAACCCAAAATCTGTTATCAGCGCATTGAATTACCATGGAAAACACCGTTTTTTGTTTTTCATTTCTGGACCGATTTCGCCAATTTCCACGGCCGATTCGCCCGAAATCGTCACGATTCAGTATCTAGAGTTGCTCACATAAGAAAACTAACGCAAAATCCATGATAAGCGCATTGAATTGCCCTGGAAAACACAGTTTTCTTGTTTTTCGTTTCTAGACCGATTTCGCCAATTTCCACGGCCGATTCGCCCGAAATCGTCACGATTCAGCATCTAGAGTTGCTCACGTAAGAAAACTAACCCAAAATCCGTGATCAGCGCATTGAATTGCCCTGAAAAAACACTCTTTTCTTGTTTTTCGTTTCTGGACCGTTTTCGCCAATTTCCACGGCCGATTTGCCCGAAATCGTCACGATTCAGTACCTAGAACTGCTCACATAAGAAAACTAACCCAGAATCCGTGATCAGCGCATTGAATTACCATGGAAACACCGTTTTTTGTTTTTCATTTCTGGACCGATTTCGCCAATTTCCACTGCCGATTCGCCCGAAATCGTCACGATTCAGTATCTAGAGTTGCTCACATAAAAAACTAACCCAAAATTCGTGATCAGCGCATTGAATTACCCTGGAAAACACCTTTTTCTTGTTTTTCGTTTCTAGACCGATTTCGCCAATTTCCACGGCCGATTCGCCCGAAATCGTCACGATTCAGCAAATAGAGTTACGGATCACGGATCAGCAAATAGATTCAGCAAATCTCCGGATGGAATTACCCCACGAAACATTTTTGTTCGACTGTGAAAGTGTCGCAGGTAAAAATTGAAAGGGCGCACACTTAAAACCAGGTGAAAACCCTGCGAACTTTTAAAAATGCCCAATTTTTTATCCAAAAACAGGGTCTGGGTAAAAAATTCACCCAATTTTCAAAATCTCCGGATGGAATTACCCCAGGAAACATTTTTGTTCGACTGTGAAAGTGTCGCAGGTAAAAATTGAAAGGGCGCACACATGTTGATTACATACCAGAAAAAAAGTACAAAGGGAAAGAAGTAACACTATTTTCAGAATAGGTTTTTCGTGTCTAGAGCGTATGAAAAATCGTCCGATGAAAATTTTTTCGCGGCTCCAAGCACAACTTTGTGTGTTCGTTTCGTGAGCACAGAACCAAGTTTGTAGCTTATACTATGCTCGCTGCAGGGCAGCGAGAAAGTTTGAAAAACGCGCGCGAGGGGATAACGGCTCATATTATGCGTGATGCGCTGTCCGCTCGCTGGCGCTCGTTTGCGCATCCGCATGATCATGAAGAAGCATTTAGTGACGCGTATCAATGCTTTAACACAACTGCATACTTGCGCGTCACACGCCCGTCACGAAATGCTGCTTCATAAATGTCGTTTAAGGTGACAATGCCAATGCCAATTAGCTGACAATTTTCCAACGTTTCAGACTGCTAGCGGTTGCACAAGGAATTGGGCGTCCCAGTGACTTGAAAGTGTTCGCTCATCATATCATTTGGACGGACCCGTAAATATCATTTTTTTGTCATGTGAATGTTTGTTGCACGCTAAAATTTCCATTTCCTTTACCGATGCCTTTCCATGCTAAAAAATGTCTGAACTCGTGTCCGGTGGCGGTCTCACCGCGTGCCCCGAAAATAAAAACTCATTTGTTTTAATAAATAAACTTTAATTTTCGAGACGGGAAAGGACCCCACGCGGACACGTGGCGAAACAGGACATGACATGGGAAAAATGTAAATCTGAGCGTTTCTGAGCACCTTTATTCCCGTAGAAACTCATTGAAGCGTTTTCCAGCCATTTGCAACATTATTGGCGACGCTTTTGTCAACCATTTCTTGCTGTACGCTGATTGGTCGGGGCTTACTAAAATGTGTCACCGATGTTGCAAATGATCGGACGGCAAACGCTTCAGGAGTTTCTACGAAAAAGGACCATCATCTCATCATAATGTCAAAAAACGTGGCGTGTATAAAAAATGGAGCGGAACTAAATATTTTTCCAGCAATAATCGAACCGTGATGTGTGCGCCGGCACGTCTCGGAGTCGGCGAGACAGAGCAAATCGATGAAAGCACACGTCTTCCTGGAGAACCGAGCGCATTGCTGGTGGACTTTTTTTCACACGATCAATACCAATACAACAGTTCCACGGACCCCTGCGTTCATTTAAACTGTGAACATTTGTGCGTTGTGCTGTCGGTTGATGGGCAAACAGGCGGTGCAGATGGAATGAAGGTGCTGCACTTGAGAAAACAACGCTGAGATAACGGTTGCTACAACTGTTGCTACTAATGTTGCCAAACTAGTAGCAAAGCTAAACTTGTCTCACACGTGTATGACAATATAAACGGGTTTGTTATTGAGTAGCTGCAAAGTCAATGGTGATTTTTGAATTCATCGCAAGCAACATGATAGACTCACGTGTGATGTGGCATTTGAACAATGCAACTTTAGCCCAATTTTTTGCGTTACGTTGACCGTTACTTGAAACTGTAAGTCTTGTGTTACGTGCTTTTGCTAAAGGCACATGTCACAAGATAGTGTGTAAAGTTCAGTAGAAACATTTAGTACCACTTTAGTAGCAACAACTTCAGTAGCAACGCTTTCTCATTGCGCAGCATTTGTGCCCTTTAACAGGCTCAATGCCTCTGTTCGGACGGCTACTTCATGGACACCAAACTGGAACGTTGTCGAAGAAATGACCGAAGTGAACGTGTTGGAAATCAGGTTCTACGATTTAGGCAGGGCTTCTGATTGAATTTTTTGGCAATGTTGCTGTATTTGCAAAAGTTCCAGCCGAAACTGTGCACGGAGCAGTGGAAGCAGATGTGCGCCGACGGGACTGCCTGTTTCAACGGTGGCTTCTGTGACGAATCAAGAGCCGGCAAGATTCAGTGCTCGTCAGTTGCTTTTTTTGTCAAGTTTAGCATTGTTCAAAATCGATTATCGTTCTGTACAGTTTTTTACAGTGTGGCCGAATAAATAAGGCAGTCCTTGTATTCGTCACCAAGGCGGGATCAGTCGCAGACTAGGAGTTGTTTGTTCAAGAATTCCAAGATAAGTCCCAATCATGCGTGAAAATGTCAGAGAACAAACAGTATAGCACGAATTGCCAGTTAAGTTCATGAAACATGTTAAATTTGACACACAAGTTGGTTTTTGAACGTATTTTTTTATTAATTCAAATTTCGCGCGCTCCTTTGCACCCTGAAAAAAGCTGCCTTGTTTAATCGGCCACTCCTTAGTTTTGTTCTGTCAGTACCAGCATCACATTTCGAAAACAGCAATTACAGACTTGAAAAAAAAACACATTTTGATCTCAGTTGCCCTGCCGGTTTCGTTGGCCAATACTGCGAACTACAGTATGTGAGACAAGAAGCTGTCTCAAACGCGTTCGTAACGATTTTGATCATTTATTGCGCCTGTTCGTTGTTGTTGGGCCTCGCGATCTTCGGTGGCATAATTATTTTCGGGCATAGCTCTTTTATTCAAAACCGTCAGACCGAAATGACGTCATGTGCTTTAAGACATGCTCTTGTCATATGTACACATCAACGCGGACTTTCATCGAACTTCCTGTATTTTAATTCGTTTCTTCGTTCACGTGAAAATGTTCGTGAATTGGCCGAAGCAAACTGAAATTCTCGTGCTGTCTACGACAGACGAGCAATTTTGATGCAAGTGATGTCATTTCAGCGTGACACGTGTGAATAAAAAGTCTGTGCAAAGTGCGATGTCCGTATGTTGCAACATGCAGAACATTTTCAGACTCAGACGTGGAACGTTCAAAGTGGAACCTACAAGTTTGATTGCGCATTTTCGACGCCGTCCAAAGGAAGCCGACTCAATCAACATAAAGGAATCGAGTCGTTGATAAGCTCGATTATTGAAGTTGACCATAAAAATGTTCGAACTTCATTTTTCAAAACAAATGAAAAAATAATGGATTTAGCAGCATGTTTACTCGATGCATATTTTCTCAGTGAATTGAATGTCAAATGATTATAACGTTTACACTTCTATCATAGCATGAACCAGACTACTAAAATAAAAAGAGGGATCAGTCTAAATTTGCAATTTGCGGGCTGTTGGTGAGCACAACGACTAAACCAATCCATGTACAGTTCATCCATCGCATCCATAGTCCCAAATCGCCTCCGTTAAATGACATTTTTTAAAAACCTATTGCAGCAAAGATTCGTCTTACCTTGCTGATTGGTTGGTTTGCATGTAACTGGGCGCTTTCGAGAATGTGCTTCAATCGAAACTGGATGTATTCAGCAACAAAAGTGGAAAGCAATTTGCTGAGCAGGGTGGTTCGAATACAAAACACGATTTGCTAAAGCTTCGGTCAATTGTGTACTGTATTTACTATATGTACGGTATGTACTGTATATACTGTATGTACTGTATGTACTGTATATACTGTATGTACTGTATGTACTGTATATACTGTATGTACTGTATGTACTGTATGTACTGAATGTACTGTATGTACTGTATGTACTGTATGTACTGTATGTACTGTATGTACTGTATGTACTGTATGTACTGTATGTACTGTATGTACTGTATGTACTGTATGTACTGTATGTACTGTATGTACTGTATGTACTGTATGTACTGTATGTACTGTATGTACTGTATGTACTGTATCTACTGTATGTACTGTATGTACTGTATGTACTGTATGTACTGTATGTACTGTATGTACTGTATGTACTGTATGTACTGTATGTACTGTATGTACTGTATGTACTGTATGTACTGTATGTACTGTATGTACTGTATGTACTGTATGTACTGTATCTACTGTATGTACTGTATGTACTGTATGTACTGTATATACTGTATGTACTGTATGTACTGTATGTACTGTATGTACTGTATCTACTGTATGTACTGTATGTACTGTATGTACTGTATATACTGTATGTACTGTATATACTGTATGTACTGTATGTACTGTATGTACTGTATGTACTGTATGTACTGTATCTACTGTATGTACTGTATGTACTGTATGTACTGTATATACTGTATGTATTGTATGTACTGTATGTACTGTATGTACTGTACATGACTGTACATGACTTGATGGTTTCTTGATTACTTGATGTTTATCATATGTACAGGTTTGTCCTCTGTGGATGTGACTTTGATCTGACTGTGCAATTTCATAGCAAGATTCAAAACGAACTTTGCTGATCTAACACAAACTCTGAACGCAAGACGCAAATCTAATGAAACTTATTGGTTGGGTTAGAACGAGGGAAAGACCGCCAAATCTCACAGAATTGAGATCGAATTTGAAAGTTGCAAAACCAAAAACTTTACACACCCTGTACAGTACATACACGTTACACATACGAATTCCAAATAAACTAGTCAGTTGGTCGAATCATCCATATCATTTGACGTAGTTAACTAAGCATTAGATTAAGTACTGCCTTTTGTAGCGGGAAATTTAGCTGTTTCGTGGGGAGGACGGCTAGGCTAATGGTCGTTGACAAATTGATTTTGGGTCAACCAAACCAACCAACCACAAAAGTACCAAAATGGGCCTAAATTGATTTGGTTAGGCCAGTTTATATGGCTTTGATTATGGCTGTGGATAATCAATGATGAGCCTGTGTCTAAAGCAACTGTTGATTGGTTGCACTTGAATATCCTGAACAATGATTGGGCGTAGCAGCCAAAGCAGACTGATATGTTACCAATCAGCGCGTTTTCACTTTTTATGCTTTGAGTGATGCTTTATTTGCTGAACAACTATTAACCCATCCATTTGTCCAAACTGCAACAAGACACATGATGCTAGCCCGCTTCGCTTGCTATGCTGCAGTTTTGATGTTACGGTAAATATCGGTATCGTTATTTAGCAGCATCAATAATTCTGTTCAGCTTTTCTACATTTTCAGCTAATTAGTTGCTGTAACGTTTGCATATGTTTATGATTGTTCCCTTAGTTTTGCCTAGCGACCATTTTGCAGTTTGATTGTGTCAACATTGCCGCACCATTCGTGTTTAGCTCCGATCGTTTATGAATTGTGATGCTTTTGATCGGATAAACGACTGTTTTGGTGTAATTATTGTTTTATTTCGCAACTTATTGGTTTATTTGGATGTTTCTGTTGGATTGGATATTTGGATTCTGGAATTTTCTGTTCAAATTTGTGACTGAAACTTTGTTCGAAATCTCTATATGTTTGTTTGTTTTTTCAGGTGATTTCTGTATTCACTGGTGATTCCACGACATTCCTTTGGGAGACGAACCTGAAAAGATAATCGCACCTAAAAATGCACCTGAAAGTTATTCTCGTTTTAGGTAAGCAATCATTTCATTAATTTCCTTTGATCGGGTCAAATTTGACTCGTTTGTTAAACTACATGGCTACAGTAAAAAACAATCAACGTGCACATCAAACATTGCATGTGAGCACTCACACTTTATGTGCTGGGCACATGCCAAACTTGGCCGAAAGTTAGCCGCTCCCCGCTGGTCGAAAACTCAGGACAAGCCTTTGTTATGCTGGCTATCTTCAAAACCACTCGAACAATGTTTTCGAACGAGTCAACAATATGCCTTAAAAATTGAGTTTTGAGTTATCGATTATAGGTATTAAAAATTTCATTTTCAATTTCATATAAAAACTCCTTTTCAACACATTTCAGTGGCACTGCTCAGTGCTGGTGCGTACGGTTTCGTGCCGGGCGTCGGCACGCTGTGCAACAACTGCACGCACAGACTGCTGATGGACGTGACCGCCACTGATTTGATCGATTGCTGTTCGTATTTTTTTCTGTTTTTTTGGATATACAGAGAATAAAGTATTGACGAGTGCGCTGATAATGTGGAATTTTTAATAACACAATGCTACCCTGCATCTAATTTTTGCTGCCGGCGTGCGTTCAATTGCGACCCTCTAATTCCGGCCTGCAGAGTTGCGGCCCGCTCATTGAGGGCCGTTCGATTCCGGTCCGAAAAAAAGGCTTGGCTTAGGAGACCTACACTGTATGTACAACCACTTTGGTTGATTTAGAATCGATTAGCTGAAGTTGTGTTCCATTTTTGAAGTCACTTTTTATATACTGTGATTGCGATTTGCGATATCGACACCTGATTTGCGATAATTTGCATAAAATCACTCTTTCCAGTTCCGGCAGTTTCTTAGTTCGTGCTAATGAAAAATCGCCGGACCTGAATCGAACGGGCCGCAATAGTGCAGCAACCATGCTGCGCAAGGTCGCAAACAAACGCACAGGCAGACATTTCCCATATCACAACGTGTCAGCATGAAGTTCGTGTTTGGTCACTGTGCAACATTATAACTGTCGCACAACCGAGTGAACTGTCTTCAGACAAGCACTTTTATTTTCAAATTCCAAGTTTCAACACTCAATACAACCAGCCAATCAATGATGAGTAACATTTCATTTGCAGTCCGTCAGTGCAGCCTGGAGTCGTCCTGCTTGAGCGTTTGGTTCCAGAATCCGAGCTGTGAAATGTATACGCTCGGATGGTTTGACGGAGCAACCTGGCACGACATGAAAGTGTTCTAAACTAGCAACATTGATGGTTTATATTGTGATGGTTTTGTTTTTGATGGAATATATAAAGTCTGTTTAATGGAATCCAGTCGTTGCAGTTGTTCTGTGTGACACGTTCTCTTGAATGGATGATGCCATTATTTTTTGCCATGCATCACCTGGCTTTAATGTTTTTTGCACCGGTTTTTTTTCCTTTTCCGTTTTTCCGGTATCGACTCATGAATTCATGATATTCTGTGTGTGCACATTTTTATTGTTTTTTTTCCTCAGCGTAGATTTGTAATTTGTGTGTAAGTAAGATACATGTAATTTGTGGTTTTATCTTTTGTTACGGAAGAACGAAAATGTTTTTTTTGAGAATCCGTCACTTTGATAAACGGCGGTTACGAAAATATCAATTTTGAACAATTGCTCAGGAATTGTATCCTAAGGCCAGCGTTTTTTACATTGTAACTTTCTTTAGTTGACAATTGGGTGCATTTGAACTGGCCAATGATGTGGTTTGTGATGATGCAGCCAATCAACAACATGAAAAAGAGTTATGTATTGCGCAGAAAACAATAACAAGGAAACAATCACTCACATCTTTATTTGATGATTTTTGATTTTTTTTCCGAACGCTTTTTTAATCAAACATTTTTTAAATCAGGGCTTTAAGCACATTTCTGCACTTTCAATTATAATAATCGATGTGTGTTTTTTTATTTTGTGGAAAAACTTGTTTCACGAAATAAAATAATTCCGTGGAATACCGTAAAGTCTTGCATACAGAATGAACCAAAAAAGGTTCCAATTCTAAAATGCTCTCACTGGCGTGTGCTGAGGTGTTTAGAGCTGAAAATTGGAACACTATTAGAAAACAGTTGGAGGGTTTTTCTTACTATTTTTTTTTAATGTTATGTTGACCCTTTATCTCACTATAGCAGAATATCTGAAAAAAATGAAAAATAGACAAATGTGGTGAAATGCAGAGGGTTAATTTAGCTGTATAAAAGACTAAATGATGAACGGTTGGTGACAACCTGAGTGTTCACAACTGAAAAAAAAAGATGAAAAAACAATATGCACACACAGTGGCAAGGAAATGCAAAATGCTGAATTGCATTTAAACGATCATTATCAACCTGATGTTTCACTTCGAGTCTGAGCGTGCGTGAGCGGTTCTGCCCAGAACAGATGCGAATTTATCTTTCCAGGTGCAAACTGTTTTTCTTTTTAATTCACACAATTTGCCACTCTGATACAATATTTTTCACCATAGCAGACTGGTTATTTTCTGCAGTGAAAGATGCAATTCCATTTTCAGTCGTTGCTGCCATCATGGTTAAGTGGACGGCAGAGAAGCGAGTCTGGTGTGCCAATTGGTCGAAACATGCGAATAACTTTTCCATAGTGTTTCGGCAATTTGTACAAAATTCAATTTTGCCCCGCATGGCGATACATTAGTTCGGAAGTCCGTTTATGAGCAATGATAAACAGTGAGATTATGAATGAACGTTGTTTTTCGTAAAAATCGCTATTTTTTTAAAAATTGCACTGTAAAAAATGAACAAAACGGAAGTAAACCAAGCAAAATTTGATCACAAAAAATTCTCAAAGTGTTCTAACAGTGTTCCAAGTTTTAAGCCATGAGGTTCTTGTTTCAG
>JASANC010003349.1:0-31887 GCA_030248135.1 Theristus sp. LFF4_11 | reverse complement strand
CATCACAAAAGGCTGTTACAAAAGGAAATCTCTGTGAAAAGTAGAAGTTTCTGCAACTTTCTTGCCTGCCATGCAAGGTATTTTTGCCATTTTTCAACAACCCCCCACCCCTAGAATTTGTTTGTGAATAACCCCCCCCCCCAATAATCCCCCCACCAATAAACCCCCACCCCTAAAAGTCGCTGACGTATTAATCCCCCATGGGGGTTTATTGGGGATAATACGGTAGAAGTAATTTAGTGTGGTGCTTGCTGTAATTGATAGCGTTTTGTTTAGCTATAATAATGCAGCTTTTATAGTTGTTAGTGGTATAGGCGAGCATAAAATTGAAACATATGCAGTATCATCCATAAATCGACCAAATCGCATTGTTCTGGTTATAGTCCCAGATGACTATACGAATCCAGAGACGCCATATTTGTCAAAACAAAGGGCACCAACATTGCAACAGTTATATTTGCATGACGTTCTTATGGACAAAACTCACCGTGTGCAACAAACAGTGCCCGCCCAACATCAAATGTCGCATTAGAGTACGGTATGGCCGGTTAAACATGGCAGCTTTTTTCAGGGTGCAAGGAGCGCGCGAATTTTGAATGAAAGAAAAACGACGTTCAGAAACTGAATTGTGTGCCAAATTTGACGCGTGTTTTTAAACTAATGGATCATCCACGCTATTCTGTTCATTCTTTATCCCTTGCACACATGATTGGGAATTAAGTTGGCTTTTTTGAAAAAGACAACTCCTAGTCTGCGGCTGATCCCGCCTTGATGGACTGCCTCATTTATTCGGCCATACTGTATATCAGTTTTTTTTAGATTCTGCGACTCAATGCGTGTGAAAAACGTAGAAAGAAACTAGTTTCAACTTTTATGTGGTAATTCAAAATTGCCTAAGTGACTCGGCCCTATTTTGAGGGCACTCGGATCATTTGGCCACTATATTTGACTTCCCGCGTCATACATAAAACTGTTTACCTACAGTATCTATGCACGCGAGTTTCGGGACCATAGCATCGAGCTCTGTCGAGTGTCGAGCTCCGCAATTTCATCCCGAGCCAAAATAACTTTTTCTGTGGTTTGCAACATTTTAAAACGGATTTTCGTGTGGATTAAATTTTGGAATGGATTTTGACAAATTTTTTTAGCGTGCCGTTTATGACCTGATTTCATGAACAACTGATGTTTCTTTACAGATCGACCAAGAACAAATAATGAACGGTACGTCAGACGCCTGTGCGAAACTTCGCCATTTTCCAATTGGCCTTTCCAGTCCATCGTTGACCGACCTTGCTGAACGCTGCCACGATTCGAGCGCATCTGCGAGAAGCAGCTTGTTGCCAACGTCCATGTTTGAAGCCTCAACCTCCTTGAAACTGCCAACGTGCGAGGTCGAATCACAGTCGCTCATCAATCAGTACATTCAATCGTGTCTCGCTCAAAACGAGAATAAGGGTCACAAAGGGAAATCAAGATTTCTGTGGGAAAAAGACCGTGATGCTGTCCAGTCACAAGATTTTGCATCCAAAAATGTAAAAAAGGATGACCGAATTGACCCGAAAAGTAACCCCGACGATAGTGTGCAGATGCTTTGGTTCGCGCACTATCAGCAGTTACTTCGACGACAACAACAACAACAACAACAGCAGCAACAGCAAAAACCAATTTCACAGTCTTGGCCATCGGATCATCCGGCAGATCGCAGTCGCACACCAAATTTGGTGCTGCCCATCTTGGCGCATGATTACGGCACGATCAAGAAGAAAAAGACAATACGTACATTGTACATGGATTCGTCTCGAAACAATCGTTACATGTACCCTGGCACTAATTTGTTTTGCCTTCCGTCCATTTTCTCACCAATTTTTTTCATCAGTTACCGTATTTCTCAAAACGGAACCACCAACCAGACGACCGCAACAATCACCTTTGCAGACAGTCTGTCGGTTTTTATCGTGCGACTGCGCTAAATGTCGATTGATCACCGAACGCAGGCGCCTGAATCAAATCATAAACGCGATGCACCAATCAACCAGCACGGACAGTTCGCAACCGAAACGTATCGATACAATGCACGACCGAAACGGGAACCACGATAAATTAAGCAATGCGAAACACACCGGTTTGTCACAGGTTTTTTTAAATTCAAATCTGAACTTAAAACGCCTTGCACATAAGAGGTATGACTAGCGCTCGATGATAAAAATTTGGAATAATTATAAACTAAAAAAACTAACCTTAGGTGTTCAATCTTTTCTTTAACGTCTCGATCTAAAATTCTGCACAATGTAATGTTGCACAATCAGATGCAAAGTAGCACACACACAGACGAAAATTGACAAAACCAAACTTCAATTTCAGTAAAAGTTTTTTTAATCACAGATCGCCAAGTTCACTGTCGTCTGTGCGCGTTGCACGGAGTGAAGTCGCCGAAAAAGAATCACAAAGTGGTGTGCCCGTTCAAAACATGCGTTTGTGTCAAGGTGAGTCAAATGAAAACTCACGTTATACGATACGGTCAAGGCTCAAGGTGGTGGAATACGCACCGCTGAACAGTTAAGGACCACGTTTATTTCAACACTGAACGCTGCAGTTGAACTCTAAATTATAGGGAATTAGCTGATCCGTTGCTGATTACGGTATGCATGCTTTCTGTGCAAACCAAACTCCGCTCCACAGCAATGCCTGCACAGAAAACATGCATCACGTGACCACCATCCAATCAGCTGGATTCCCTATAATTTAGAGTTCGACCGTGCGTGTAGTGCAAAGTTTTAACGTACACGTTCAACGCAAACGTTTAACGCAACATTAAACGCAACGTTTAATTGAACTTTCACCGCAACACATTTAAAGACCCTAAACTTCCAACATTTTTAAGTCGCAAACATGAACTAGTGCGTTGCCTTAAACGTCGCGTAACGTTTTTCCAGTGCCACGGGTTTGAACAACGGTGAATTTAATTTCCTAATATTAGCAGCTGGGGTTGTGAAAATCTCTGTGACGTTCATGTTTCAGTGTCACTTATCGCGGAAGATGCGAAGTTTAATGGCGAACCAAGTTCGACTTCGCAGGCAGCAAACTAAGGAAGTGCAAACAATGACAAAAACTGGCTGAAATCGCAACAACCAACACAATATCTAACCGAACCATGACAATACGATTAAAATCAACATTCCTTTTACATTTTGACAACCGGAAGTTCTGTTGACTGGATATTAATGTTAAAAAGGATCCAAGGATTCTATTTAAGACAACCTCGGCTTCAATGTATTTTTTTGTTTTTCTGTTTTTGAGTGTTTAAAATTTGAAAACAATTCTCAGGACGTAATATACTGGAACTGTGCATAGTGCACCACTGCGCGTGTGTGGCAAAAATAGTCCCGTCACGCGAAAAAAAGTGCAAAAAGTGCATGTGCGATCAGGTTAAAGTCTGGAAGCTAACAATAAAGTGGTAAATCAGAAAACATAACAAAGATGAAACGACAGAAAACAAGCTTACCTCTTTTAGACCTCATATGTCACTTACCCATTTAGCCAGAACTGCGAAGCAATAATACGATAAAAAATGTTCGGTGAATCAAATCAAACATTCAAAGTTTAAATTTCAGTCTAGTGTAAACGTCACAACCACAGGTGTAGTTGTGTATAGTAATGACGAATACAAATAGTGATCATCAACTACATCAAGAAGTGCATTACGGGCCAAGGGCATAAGTATTGAAGTCTATATTGAGCGAATATAAGCCCGTTAAACCGTAACACACCTCTT
The DNA here is from genome assembly GCA_030248135.1 of Theristus sp. LFF4_11. NCBI lineage: Eukaryota > Metazoa > Nematoda > Chromadorea > Monhysterida > Xyalidae > Theristus > Theristus sp. LFF4_11. The sequence continues at coordinate 28,115 of JASANC010003349.1, read as the reverse complement.
TCGTGCGTAATGTTCGAAAGTCACTAGTTTGTACACCACACTCTCGAGTCCATGGCAGAATTGTTATTGGGAGTTTAATGTTTCGGTCAAATTTGTTCATTTGAATACACGAATGAAATGTAAACGTTAACAAATAAAGGCGACCTTATAGACCGTCCGAATGCACGTTGAAGTGATTATGATCAAGAACAACGCAAAACTCGTGTGAAAGAATACAACGTGCTATTAACCAATATCACCTCAATGCGACAGTTCGGACGTGGCTTGCTTAATTCTTAATTTTTTTTTTTGATACTTTTTCATCTTTGATGAACCATCGAGTCGCATAGTGTTCGTCGATTATATACAGTTGGGCGAGAGTGTGGGCGCTTATTTGGGGACAACTTATTTTAGCAACTGATTTCGGCGCAACTGTCCGGACATGCTTTATATAGGTGTCGAGATTAATTATAAATTGTACCGTTCAAGTTCTTGAGGTCACGTCTTCCCGTAAATTGGTCACCCGGAATAATACCGTGAGGCTGAATTCAGCATCATCATAACATCACACCGAATATTGTTTCAAATCGAAATGAATTCTGTGAAACACGCGTGAACATATAGCGGTATTTTACACAATATCTTGAAAAAGCGGATATCAAGTTACACGATTCACCTTGTTTTGAACTACCGTAATTAACAGGTGACCAATTAGTGATAAGAATAACGACGGCTCTTGCACTAATTATCCTCGACGTCTTTGTTGTACCTTAATGCTTGCCTCACCTCACCTCCCCATAACATTGAGTTTAGGGTGCGGTATACATAGTTGTTTATGTGTTGCTGATTGTTTGATGTTTACCGTGAGTCCGCCATATTAATCGAAGATTAGTGATGGAAATGTATTGATAAAGCACTGATTTCTTGCGCTTCAATTGCTGCCAATTATCGAAACCTGTCAAAGCATGACCTTGTTTGTAAACGGAGTGCTTGATTTCCTGCGACGGACTGAAGCTAGAGAGATTTTGCTCGGCCGTACATGAGGCTTGTGCGAAAGGTTACGCTAAAGATGGGTGCAAGCAACGTGAACACGTCAAGACACCAATGAAAATTCCGGATGCTAAATTCAAGTTTACGTGCGTTGTGCGGTTGATGAAAGTTTTTTTGTTTTTGAAAAATGCGCAGGTGTATGGCAACAAAAGTCCTTTCAACATCAACAAACGCGACTTCGTCAAAACTGTCAAGAAACACACACGGTAACGGTTGAAGTAAGTCTTACTTAAGTTCAAGCTCATTGTGGATGGCAAGAAGACCGGAGCCGTTTTTACATTCACAAGTTACATCTTCAACCTCATGCAACTGTTTGTCAAACAAACAGGCAAACAAAGTACGCAAAAAAAATTTCCCAGTGTCAGTGCAGTTGTTGCAATGGTTTTCCAATTTTGAACTTTTGCAAAGCAGTATTTATTTAGTGACTTGCTATCGTTAAACAGTTATGCGTCACACTGCTCCACGAATGCGGTTTATAAGAATGACCAGAAAAAATCGAAAATCAATCCAACAGAAGCCGATTTTACTGTTATGTATGACAACTGTACAATTTTTCAGAAAACAAGAAAACAAACGTGACGACAGATGCGGGATGGGGTTTATACTATTATATTTTTTTGTGTGTCTTGCAAGCGAAAACTATCAGCAGCAAGCAAAGTAATAGTATTCAGGTCGTTCAATAACTGTCACTAACCACAACTTACTCAATACGGGCGTATAGCTCAGTGGTAGAGCGCGCGCTTTGCATGCGCGAGGTCTGGGGTTCGATCCCCCATTCGTCCAGCGGAATTTTTTGTTTTTTTCTTCAAAAAAAACAAAGTGAAAATCCCAGTAACAATCACTTCGACACTGGACTGGGATAAACAAAGTGCAATAATCGTACGGAATGGCCGATTAAACATGACAGCTTTTTTCAGGGTGCAAGGAGCGCACAAAATTTGAATGAAAGACAAAAAACGTTCCGAAACCCAATTGTGTGTGGGGGTCGAATTTGATGTGTTTTTAACGAATTGCTTCTTCGTGCTATCTATCTTGTTTGATTGGGAATTGTGCTATCATTGCTGGTATGAAGAAATTATCTTGGCATCATTCGAAAAAGGCAATTCCTAGTCTGCGACTGATTCCGCCTTGATGGAGACACAAGGAGGGCTCGTGTACTATTCCGGCCCGCGAAATTCCGGCCCGTAGAATTCCGGCCCGCTCATTCCGGCCCGAAGAATTCCGGCCCGGCTAATTCCGGCCCGGAGAATTCCGGCCCGGCGAATTTTCGCCAGCAAGAACAATATTAAACCACACGAAGTGATTTTTGGTAAATAAATTCTTAAGTGATTTTTTTTTGTTTAGAACTTGCTTGCAGTGTCTTGTTGTAGGTTCCTAATCTTAAGCCAAGCCTTTTTGATAAGGTAAAAGGGTCACAAATCCTGTTCATGATAAAATTTTTTTTAAATTTAGTTGTAGTTTCTTTTTTCAAAAGGTTTCACTTTCCAAAAAAGCAAACAGGAGGAACATCATTGAAAATACACTGTAACATGTGAACATCGATATTGTTATTTTATTATTTCAATTATATTTTACTTCTTCCCCCCGCCCGCCCCCCGCCGGACGCCGCACCCGCCCCCCCACCCATTCCCCCCCCCCCCCCCCCCCCACCCCCCCCCCCAACGTCCCGCCCCGCCCCCAAAACACGGAATTCCCCCACCCCACCCCCGCCCCCCCCCAACCCCCCCGACCCCGCCCTCCCGGCGCCCCCGCCTTTCCCCCCCCCCCCCCAATTCACAAACCCCCTTTTAATCCCAAAACCCAAAAATTTCTGAAAAGAGTGGAATTTAGTGTGACAACCTTATAAGTGGGAGGAGGTCTTATAAAACGAACATTGGGGATTCCGGGCCTTATTAACGGGGTAGGCTTTCGACAAAGTCAAAATTTTGAATTTTTTGGGTTCCCGCCGTGTGACACTCCCCGCCCACTTTTAGGTGGGGGTCTTATAAGTGGGAGGAACCTTATATGCAAGACTTTACGGGATGTTTGTTATAAAAGCGTTGAATTAAACTGTCATTCGATCCGATTTGAGTAAACCTTCGTTTCTGAACATGACTTTCAGCAAGTTAGGGTCATTGGAGGGACAGCTGACAAATACACTCTGTTATCATCTAGTGATGTTGCCTGATCACGAACACACAAACAGCCGAGAACAAAGAAAATTACAGCCGCACGAATGTGACCGAGCGTGCCTGTGTGTTGGTTTGTGACTCTGCGCAATATTACTGCGCTACATAAAACGCATTTACCGTCGTGGGCTACAGCACACTTGTCACCACTAGCTTTTCCATCGTTGGTGTCTGCCATCAAAAACTTGACCAACAATTCGACCCGTGCCTACGGCGCGGGATTAAGAAAATATCGTCTGATGATTTCGATTCTCAGCTGCTTGCTTGCTACTGCTGCTGATTACAAAAGCATTTCATCAACAACGTCATCTCGTTCAACACGTACAATTGTACAGTATAGTGTGTCCGTGTTTCTTTTATAAACATTCGAAACACACAATCTGTAACTGTAGTTCTGCGATGAGAACAGGTGTGGGAGTGGGAGCTTTCATCCTGCTTCGTATTTACTGTACCATAAACTTCATTTCTCGGTTGTTATGCACCAACCAGCTCAAAGCGCAGTCGGCCCATGTGTCGCTCGCGCACCGCAATCAGCGCGTTCATGTGCTCCTGCATCGCACGGTTGATTCGAGCGAGCACCCCGCTGCTGACTACTGGCGACAGCCGCATGAACGATGCTGCATAGCCTGGCGGTTCGTGTGGTTTGTTTTTTCAAAGTTTATGGACAGTGTGTGCATGTCGTCTGAATTTTAGACATTCGACGTTCGTCTGCATCGTTCTTGTGTGTACGTATTTTTATAATACTATAATGCTCGCTTGGACAACACACGTTGCCTCCACACTGCACTCGTTTTTGTTGCGGGATACTGTAATTCCGAAGAGCACCAAAATTGACAGAACGGGGCCGAGGAACACGACGATCTTCGGTGACTGCTTCGGCATCTACCAGACACGTACGGGTTCGAAATCGAGGTATGGAAATCAAACTTTCACAATAATGTTTTCCACATGATCCCGTACCAGAATTTCTCAAGAAATTTGCATAATTTATCATGCACTGCTCGAGATTTCACAATAATGTTTTCTGGATGATCGCATCCCAGCAGTTCTTACATAGAAGCTTGTAGATTTCATCCATACACAATAAAAAAACTACTCTGCGCACCCAATTCAGTCAACTCGGTCACGACGCAATGGCCAATCATCCGTGCCGCTTCGAACGCTCTCACCGTGTCTGTTATGATCACGTAGCGGCCGGATCGCACTCGATCGAAAGCGCTAGCTAAAAAGGAGATCATACAGCCTCTATAACTATAATTACACTCTATAACATATAAAACTGGCCGATTGGTTGGACTTTTTCTGAAAAAGTTTTAGAAAAGGCCGAACTTCGGCACGGAATGCATTTCGGCGTTTTTAATAGATAGCATTTCAAATTGGCAAAAAACGGCGTCGAATGAATAAACGAAGTGACAGACGTACGGTCGCGGAAGACGTATGTCAATACGGGCGGGTTCACAGCAAACGCGTCGATCAGCATGCGATGCGCGGTGCTGCCGCGGCGGCGTTCGTCGTCGAGCGCGGCCAGGCGTCTCGCTTCCTTCGTGATCCCCCGTATGAACGACGGTTGCGCGAGCACGGTCAGTCGGCCTTGCTTCAGTAGACGCGCGAGTCCGGCGAGATCGCCGAACAACGGCGGATGGCGGTCGAGCAGCGCGGCCGCGAGCAGACCGTTCTGATAGATGTTGCTCAAGAGCGTCACACAGAAGCTCGTCCAGACGATTGCGGCCAGCGGCACTTTCGACGCTTTCAGACGCTCGGCTGCTTCGATTGATGAGGAGCACTGAGAAGCAATGAATGAAGCGGCATCATCATCATCATCGCAGCTTTTGTTTTTACTTTTCACGCAGCGCGTCTTGTTTACTATTGTGGGTTACCCGCCGGGCCAGCACTGGAAGCCGACGGCCCCGGCGAGCTGAGCCGCAGTAGCGGTGGAGCGCCCGCCGGCTCCGGGCCGCCACCGCTGACCGGGCGGGTAGACCGCATACGAAGGTCACAACCCTCTGCGGCCCGAGTCCACAGAGAGTTTCTGACCAACTCCACTGTATGCGGATTTGTGGATGTATCGCACATTGCGTGGATCGATGGTACGACACGGTGTGATGATAAAACTGTCTTGTTACCGTTATTGTATTACGTGTTGTTCGTTACAATAAAAGATTGTTACTTTCAGTGGATAGACGGATTATTGACGATAAACTTGTTTACTGTCGGGCGACTGACACAGGCAAAGCTAAAACGTTCCGGATAAAACGAGCTAAACTAAAGTGTTACAATTAATGCATAAAACTTTCAAGTGCTTCGCCTATGTCGCCCAAACGCCCAGTTCAACGAACGAGCGTTGAATCTATGTCGCGAGTCGCCTGTGTTGATGAGGCGACACGCGACAACAACGTTGCGTGTCAACAACAGAACAGACAGCGTTCCACAGTGTTTAACTTGGAAGTGTTTATTCTGGTTGTTGAGAGTATGAGAACTGTTGAATCAATAGAAACGCCAAGAATAAATGCAGTAAAACAATGATCACCAATAACGTTGAATAGGTTGAGCATTTATAAGAAAGTAGTGTAGCGTTAAGGTTACTAAATCACCAGAATAATACGGTAGGAGAGGAAAGCTGTCGTCCACAACGAAGTGTGGACTCTACACTATGGGCCGTTTCTGTTTTTTTTCACCCTCGTGGCCTGGTGGTGGTAGCGCGTTAGACTCGTTATCTGCGCGTTCGGAGTGATCGAGCCCCGCCGAAGGTGTATATGCTAATGACAGAAAAAATTCGATGGGCACCTTACTCGACGGCGTTCTGAACGCTTTTCTAGGTTAAAACTGGCTAAAACGTCGTCTAAAATCCCTAACAACATCAACAACTCGGTGAAATATCAGATCTCATCGAAAGAATCATGCAGGAATCATATCGGGGGAAAAGTTTTGCCCCAGAGACGTGCACTTGAGAGCGGCACTGAAGGCGTTTCGAAAGTTTTTCTGTCACTTTCCAAAAAAAAACTCAAAAAAACAGCCGCGCACAAAAAGCGATTACTGAAAACGAGTGTGTTCAAATGTGACTTGTGCGACGGTGCGGTGGTGGAGTACGTTACGTTGCGGCCGCACACAACACGGTGACAGATCGGTTTGGGCAACCGGCAGCGCAATTGCAGCAACCAGCACTCGGCAACTGCCTCCATCTTACTGCCGCAACCGCACCACGCTCCACCACACCACGCCACCGCACTTTGGTGCACACGCGGTTCGACGAATATCAAACCTGATATGCCGGCGGTACCAGCAGCGCACGCATGTGCTTCTCGCAGAACACATGAATGGCGACCACGAGCAAGACGAGCGCCCAGGTGCACGGATCAAAGATCAACAGTTTCACGACCGACTCAACGAGATTGAGCGGCGCGATCTGCAGCGACACCGCGGCGGTGCTGTCGTAGCCGCTCGGTAGTGCCATCGAATACTGCCAGGGCGGCGGTCTGGAGTGCGTGAAGTGCACGACACTGTGGTAGGTGCCGTTGGCGGACGCGTCACCGTGTAATTGCCGGAGTCACGACATTCAAGCCTACCGACGTCACGATATTCAAGTAGAGAACCGGCTTAGTCACTTCAAATACCTGTTAGTCAGTCACTTCAGCAACCTGGTAGTCATGGTGGTCACTTCAACAACCTGGTGGTAGTCATTGCTAGGCCACAGCACGGAGAGCCAGCTGGTGCCTACATACATACAATGAACATGACTGTGTGGTCAGGTCACTATGATTGACTGTCAGGCCTGTTCGGTGCGTCCGTATACAGCTGGCTGCTTCTGCCACTGAGCATGCAGCTCGGCTGGCCACATGTCGTGACACCGGCGTGACAGACGGCCGTGCAGCAGTTCGAACGCGATGCCAGCCGCATCGAGCAGCAGTTTCATTGTCTCCGAGTAGAAGCCGGCCGATGGACAGCGGCGTAAATCCGCGGCGAGCCTCGTCTCATAGCCGCACGACGTTCGATAGAAAGCAGCAGTCGTGGTCGACGGGTACAACAGACGCAGCGCGTGCAGCCACTCGGCCACGTCATCATCGTCGTCGTTGTTGTTGCTGTTGTTGTGGTCGGTTTCAGTTTCGGTGTCATTCATGCTTGTGGTTTGCTGGAAAGAACTCAGGTTAGCCGGCATAGTTCTTTCAAGCGATTACTGGGTTTGCAAACGTCCGCTTAGCTTTCATGATTGTACTGGTTAAATAAACACAGCAGATGTCTGGAATAAGCATAACAACTCGAGCAGATCATGTTCTTGTGCAAACCGTTTCACAGAACCCCGGACCGCATGGAAACTTTTCACTTTTCACAGCAAGTTGATGGAAATGCGAGACAGACGGCGGAAGCACGAACGGTTGATGAACAAAATGCAAATACAGACTAACTATTGTAAACATTTTATTTTCAAAATTTCCCAAGTGAATGCTGTTCGACCGGTCAATCAAAGAAATTGTGACGGCGCGATCCTCTTGCATCCACATTGACACACACAAGAAGTTTTGCAATACATTACAGCTTAGTCAGTGGGACGGTTGAAAATAAATATTTGCGTTTTTGATAAACTGGTATTCTCATAAAGTTGTTTTCTGTTATTGCGAATGGATACTGGAATAGAATTTTCAACTTGAACTTCAATGTGTTTCTTGGTGATCTTCAATTTACTGTCGGATGCGGCCAAACGAAGCAACCTTGTTTTGTGAACAATTGCACCATAAACACAAAAGTGAAAGGAGTTGTTGAATGCAACCTTTCAGTCAATCAATCAAACCAATTGGCATGGATTCACTATATTGTATGAAAACCGGTTACTGTATGATAGGCTGACAACTCTGTTGCAAACTGAATTTTGATGGAAACAATGCGCGAAAATCGTAAATCTTAAAATCACTGAATAGCAATGAATCAATTAAACCAAAAAACGAGACACTATATCTGAAACTTGAACAGTGCGCTCATTGGCGTGTTCAGCTTCTCGAGCACAACCAAAGCGGCCGCCACCGACAGACCGATGCCTGTCATGATGAACGCTCCGCAGATGTTCGCAAACTTCAACGACTTGAAATGAGACGTGTACGCTTTTGCGAGCAGTCGATGCTGCTGGAAGCGCAGCTCCTCCATGTACCGATCGCGAATGGCCGCCAGCGCTTCGGTGTTTTCGCTGATCGCCGTATTGATACGATCGATGGTCGTGTCGCTGACGTTCGGCGAGAACACGAATGCCGCTGGTGTGTAACCGAGCTCTGGCGCCAGCATTATAAAATGGACTACGGTCCGCTCACTACGCGGTGTGCAACACAAGACAAAAAAATGCAGTTCATTAATGGATCCGTAGTAGGTAATCTATTGGTATTAGTTGGTTTGGTTATCTATTGGTTGGTGATCTATAAGTTTCATGGTTAGCGATTTAGTGGCTTATTATTTGGCACTTTAGTCAAGTAATAAGTTTTGCTGTTCAGTGGGTTGGTGGTTTAGTAATTCAACTGTTCAACAGTTTTGCTAGTTTAATAGTTTAGTAGTTCAGTGGGTTCATGGTTTACACGCTGAAAGCTACCATAGTGGTTACCATAGCCGTCGGCTACGATAGCAGCTACAATGCAATATGCCAGTGGCTGCCACACAGCGTAAAAATGAAATAAGAAAATTTGCAGAAACGCTAATTTTTCACTTATTATCTAAAAATGCGGGAGACGCATATAAAAGGAGGAATATGGCCTTGTGTAAGCAGTGAAAGGCTTGGCTCGACAACGCTTTTCAAGTCTCTGATATGGTACACACGGATACAAGTACATAAGAGTCATATTTTTGCGCCGCGTTTGTTGTTTAAAAGCTTGCTGAAAAGCGTAAAACCTTTGAAGTTATCTAGATATTTTTCAATTGTCCTCTTCAGTTTAGTCTAAAATCACATCATGTGCGAAATTCTGTACAGCATGGCCGAATAAATGAGGCAGTCCATCAAGGCGGCATTAGTCGCTGACTAGGAGTTGTCTTTTTCAAAAATGCCAACATAATTTTCAATCATGTGTGCAAGGGAGAAAGAATGAACAGAATAATACGGATAATCCATTAGTTTAAAAAACGCGTCAAATTTGGCATACAATTTGGTTTCTGAACTTCTTTTTCTTTCATTCAAAATTCGCGCGCTCCTTGCACCCTGAAAAAAAACTGCCATGTTTAATCGGCTATACTGTAAATTCTGTGCAAAAAACAGAAACATCAGAGATTGCAAAACATTGCTGCATGTAGCTTTATCGTTGTTGCTGACGTACGCACCGCTGTGCATACAGCAGCACCAGTGCAAAAAGTGTTGTCTTCCGTTGATTTTCACCCTTTTTACCAAACTCTTGTGACAGGATAAACCGGTGAGTCATTGCCACAGAAGGAGACCTTGCGTTCCCAATGCCTCTGCGATACACTTTGTGCAAACCAGTGTCAGCGATCTAAAGTCTGATCGTTATTTTAGTGGTTTTAGAGGTCGCTAAATGCTAGAAAAAATATATGTGAAAGTTTCATTTGTCTACGAGTACGAGGGTTGCCACTTGCAACCGAAATAAAAAATAAACGGCGCAAAAATATGACTCTTATGTACTTGTATCCGTGTGTACCATATCAGAGACTTGAAAAGCGTTGTCGAGCCAAGCCTTTCACTGCTTACACAAGGCCATATTCCTCCTTTTATATGCGTCTCCCGCATTTTTAGATAATATTCTGACTTTTACATAAGCCCCAAAGGTCGGACTAAAATCACCCCGGACAACTCAGGTTTTTTTATTTTTTCGTTTTTAGGCCAATTTCGTCTATGCTATTTTTACGGCCGATTCGCCCAAAATCGTCACGATTCAGTACCTAGAATTGCTCACATAAGAAAACTGACTCAAAAGCCGTGATCGGCGCAATGAATTACCATGGAAAACACCGATTTCTTGTTTTTCATTTCTGGGCCGGTTTCACTAAATTCCACGGCCGATTCGCCCGAAATCGTCACGATTCGGTATCTAGAGTTGCTCACATGAAAAAACTAACACAACATCCGTGATCAGTGTATTTAATTACCATGGAAAACACCGTTTTTTGTTTTTCATTTCTGGACCGATTTCGCCAATTTCGACGGCCGATTCGCCCGAAATAGTCACGATTCGGTATCTAGAGTTGCTCACATAAGAAAACTAACCCAAAATCCGTGATCAGTGCATTGAATTACCATGGAAAACGCCGTTTTCTTTTTTTTCATTTCTGGACCGATTTCGCTGAAGTCCACGGCCGATTCGCCCGAAATCGTCACGATTCGGTAACTAGAGTTGCTCACTTGAAAAAACTAACACAAAATCCGTGATCAGCGCATTGAATTACCCTGGAAAACACCCTTTTCTTATTTTTCGTTTCTGGACCGATTTCGCCAATTTGCACGGCCGATTCGCCCGAAATCGTCACGGTTCAGCATATAGAGTAGCTCACGTAAGAAAACTAACCAAAATCCGTGATCACCGCATTGAATTACCCTGGAAAACATCTTTTTCTCGTTTTTCGTTTCCGGGCCGATTTCGCCAATTTCCACGACCGATTCGCCCGAAATCGTCACGATTCAGTATCTAGAGTTGCTCACATAAGAAAACTAATCCAAAATCCGTAATCAGCGCATTGAATTACCATGGAAAACACCCTTTTCTTGTTTTTCGTTTCTGGACCGATTTCGCCAATTTCCACGGCCGATTCGCCCGAAATCGTCACGATTCAGCATCTAGAGTTGCTCACGTAAGAAAACTAACCCAATATCCGTGATCAGCGCATTGAATTACCCTGGAAAACATTTTTTCTTGTTTTTCGTTTCTGGACCGATTTCGCCGATTTCCACGGCCGATTCGCCCGAAATCGTCACGATTCAGTATCTAGAGTTGCTCACGTAAGAAAACTAACCCAAAATCCGTGATCAGCGCATTGAATTACTCTGGAAAACACCCTTTTCTTGTTTTTCATTTCTGGACCGATTTCGCCAATTTCGACGGCCGATTCGCCCGAAATCGTCACGATTCGGTATCTAGAGTTGCTCACATAAGAAAACTAACCCAAAATCCGTGATCAGCGCATTGAATTACACTGGAAAACATAGTTTTCTTGTTTTTCATTTCTGGACCGATTTCGCCGATTTCCACGGCCGATTCGCCGGAAATCGTCACGATTCAGCATCTAGAGTTGCTCACGTAAGAAAACTAACCCAAAATCCGTGATCAGCGCATTGAATTACTACGGACTAGACCTTTTTCCTATTTTTTTGGTAGCTCAGACAAAATTTGTAAGAGTGAAAACTGATACTCAGTCAAAATGCTACGAACTTTCAAAAATGCACAATTTTAACTCAAAAAAGTGCCCGGGCAAAAAAATAAACTAAATTTTCAGAAAATACGGATGAAATTACCCTAGGAAACATTTTTGTTGAACTGTGAAAGTGTCCCAGCCAAAAATTGAAAGGGCGAACACTTAAAACCAGGTGAAAACCCTCCAAACAATTAAAAATGCCCAATTTTTTACCCAAAAACAGGGTCTGGGTAAAAAATTAACCCGATTTTCAAAATCTCCGGATGGAATTACCCCAGGGGACATTTTTGTTCGACTGTGAAAGTGTCGCAGGCAAAAATTTAAAGGGCGAACACATGTTGATTACATAGCTGAAAAAAAAAATACAAAGGGAAAGAAGTAACACTGTTTTCAGAATAGGTTTTTCGTGTCTACAGCGTATGAAAAGTAGTCGGATAAAATTTTTTTCGCGGCTCCAAGCACAACTTTGGGTGTTCGTTTCGTGTGCACAGTGCCAAGTTTGTGGCTTATACTATGCTCGCGGGACGCAGCGAGCAAATTTGAAAAAAGCGCGCGAGGGGATAACGGCTCATATTATGCGTGATGCGCTGTCCGCTCGCTGGCGCTCGCTCGCGCATCCGCATGATAACCAACCATAACTGACCAGAAAAAATGTCCGTGATCACTGGCGGATTGACCTCAAACGCTTCGGTGATCGTCTTGTAGTTACCTTGGTTGAGGCGTTTAGCCCTGGGGCCAGTTGACGGCTTCTCATCGACGGCTCAATAATTCAGCAGTGGTTACACTTAAAAATCACGACCACCATTTGCTGGTTATGAAAAGCGTGTCAAACACTAAAACGCTGGTTGTCCCGTTTACTGACTGATTGTTTTTCAGTACAACTGCTGCTGCTGAATCACTGAACTAGCGATGGCATCTTGAAAGAACTGGCCCCTGGCGAAATGCGACTTTAGGTGCCCGGTCATCACCACGGTCAACTGGCGTTGACGTACTAAACTGGCGAGTCCATCCAAATTGCGAAAAAGAGGCCGGTCACGATCGAGCAACGCAGCGGCCAGCAAACCGTTTTGATAGATGCCACTCAGCAGCATCACACTGGGCGCACATGTTTATGAAGCTCAATTGTCAATAGCCATGAAGAACAGGCACTACTGAACTACTAAACAAACTACACTTTTGAATAATAAAATAATGAAACTTTGAAGTAAACTTTTATGATACTGTTCGATAAACAATAGTTGAGTAGTCAATAGTTGAGTAGTCATGTTCAATAGTCATTAGTTTAGTAGTTATTTAGATCATTTACCACTGAACTAGCTAAGCAACCAATAGAGATAAGCTTCATAAAAACTGAATGCGCCCAGAATCCCATCCAGATCAAGGTGCCCAGTCGCTTCTTCGACGACCAGTCACGATTCTCCATGTCGTCCGACTTGTCCACTTCGTCGAGTTGTGAAAAGACTCGTCGAAACGGCTTCTTACACAGCTTGTACGCGACGAATACGAGCAAAACGAGCGCCAACACGGTCGGATCGAAGACGAGCAACTTTGCGACGGACTGAACAAGATGCACGGGCGCCGTCTGTATGGAGACGGCTCCGAACTGCTGGAAGCCGCACGGCACGGAATACTTCAGTTTGCTCGTGCAGATAAACGTCGACAGAAAGCGGGGGCTCGTGTCGTGACGGCCGCTCGCGACGTCGCTCAAGAATCGTTTATAGTTGGTGCCGTTTCCAGTTGGCTTGACGAGCAACAACTCAAACGGCACCTTCGCAGCGTCGAGCACAAGCTTCATCGACTCTAGACACCATTTTCATAACAACATGTTCAATGCTATGTACAGTTGAAACACTAGAACATATCCAACCAGCTGATCAGTTGGTGGTGACGTGAGGCAAATAGATGTTACTCAAACCATTCAACCTTTCTGCAATTTTTATGCAAACTTTTCAATTCAACAGTACTATTCAACAGTACCACATGTGTCCATCATGCACTCACACGTTAGTGCAAAACATGAAAATTGAGCCGAACTGAAATGCTCGCTCAACGTGTGTAGTTCAATATTCGGCTGATTTTTTGATGTACAGTGTGGTCGAATAAATAAGGCAGTCCTTGTCTTCTCAATCAATGCAACATTAGTTCCAAACTTGGGTTTGCCTTTCTCAAAAATGCTAAGATTTTCGTCAATCGAGTGTGCAATAAAGAAAGAAAAAGTAAAATAGCACGAAGAATCAATTAGTTAAACAAACACGTCAAATTTGACAAACAACTGGGTTTCTGAATGTCATTTTATCTTTTCATTCAATTTTCGCGCTCTCCAAATACTCTGAAAAGAGCTGCCATGTTTAATCGGCCATACCGTACAACAGCCGACAACATTATTTGTCCAAAAGTTTTTAGAATCTTCACACATTTGATTGGACAGAAATAAACGATAGTTTGACCCTTTATGCAACCATTGGTAAATCAAGTGTCAGACTGAAAAAAACGTTGCTGCCCGAAAAAAGTGCGCAAAACTTTCGTTCCATGCAGCATGCCAGATCAGACAGCAAGAGAACCACACGGATGCGCAACTGATTGAGCTGTGCATTATGAAACCGCACCAGATACCTGGACTTATGCCCGGCCACGGGCACTTCCGTCGATGCACTTCCATATTGGTGTAGTAGCCGCACGACATTCGGTAGAGGCCAACGCTTTTATCAAAATATGCGATGCGAAGTTTCGTTTCACCGAGTTCATTATCCATAGTGCGCAGTGCTTTGTTTTACGTAATACTGTTGTTGTTTTTTGAACGTTTCTCAATTTTGACAGAATTTCTGAACGGATACTATAGTCGGCCAAACTACGACACGATCACTAAAAATCAACCATGAGCGATTTTCAATTTTAGAAAGTGCTCTGCTAAACGGCTACTGTCATGCTTTGTTGACATACCTTCTTGACATTTGAGTCGTGTTTTCGCAAACCACAAAAATGTTTTTTTTATTAAATACGGCCTTTAAGTACAAAACTGGATAACATTTTCTTGTGCAAACTAAATTGAAAATTTTCTGTTCAGTATGTCAATTAAAGAATTGCTTCAGAACGGGTCACTTGCGTCAATTGTAACCAGCCCAGAGGCCTGTTTCGTCGATGTTTAGGGCGAGCCTAGAGAAGCAATCAGACTGCGATGAAGCAGGGATCGCATATCTTCTTTCAACACAGGAATTTTATCGCATTAGTATGCTTAAAAATCTGTACATTGTCTTCTTTTGTTTGTTTTGCTTTATCATGCGGATGCGCGAGCGAGCGCCAGCGAGCGGACAGCGCATCACGCATTATATGGCTGAATATTCCCTCGCGCGCTTTTTTCAAATTTGCTCGCTGCGTCCAGCGAGCATAGTATAAGCCACAAACTTGGTTCTGTGCACACGAAACGAACACCCAAAGTTGTGCTTGGAGCCGCGAAAAAATTTTTATCCGACTATTTTTCATACGCTGTAGACACGAAAAACCTATTCTGAAATTTATGTTACTTATTTTCCTTGGTATTTTTTTTTCTGGTATGTAATCATGCGGATGCGCGAGCGAGCGCCAGCGAGCGGACAGCGCATCACGCATAATATGAGCCGTTATCCCCTCGCGCGCTTTTTTCAAATTTGCTCGCTGCGTCCAGCGAGCATAGTATAAGCCACAAACTTGGCACTGTGCACACGAAACGAACACCCAAAGTTGTGCTTGGAGCCGCGAAAAATTTTTTATCCGACTACTTTTCATACGCTGTAGACACGAAAAACCTATTCTGAAAACAGTGTTACTTCTTTCCCTTTGTATTTTTTTTTTCAGCTATGTAATCAACATGTGTTCGCCCTTTAAATTTTTGCCTGCGACACTTTCACAGTCGAACAAAAATGTTCCCTGGGGTAATTCCATCCGGAGATTTTGAAAATCGGGTTAATTTTTTACCCAGACCCTGTTTTTGGGTAAAAAATTGGGCATTTTTAATTGTTTGGAGGGTTTTCACCTGGTTTCAAGTGTTCGCCCTTTCAATTTTTAGCTGGGACACTTTCACAGTTGAACAAAAATGTTTCTTAGGGTAATTTCATCCGTATTTTCTGAAAATTTAGTTTATTTTTTTGCCCGGGCATTTTTTTGAGTTAAAATTGTGCATTTTTGAAAGTTCGTAGCATTTTGACTGAGTATCAGTTTTCACTCTTACAAATTTTGTCTGAGCTACGAAAAATAATAGGAAAAAGGTCTAGTCCGTAGTAATTCAATGCGCTGATCACGGATTTTGGGTTAGTTTTCTTACGTGAGCAACTCTAGATGCTGAATCGTGACGATTTCCGGCGAATCGGCCGTGGAAATCGGCGAAATCGGTCCAGAAATGAAAAACAAGAAAACTATGTTTTCCAGTGTAATTCAATGCGCTGATCACGGATTTTGGGTTAGTTTTCTTATGTGAGCAACTCTAGATACCGAATCGTGACGATTTCGGGCGAATCGGCCGTCGAAATTGGCGAAATCGGTCCAGAAACGAAAAACAAGAAAAGGGTGTTTTCCAGAGTAATTCAATGCGCTGATCACGGATTTTGGGTTAGTTTTCTTACGTGAGCAACTCTAGATACTGAATCGTGACGATTTCGGGCGAATCGGCCGTCGAAATTGGCGAAATCGGTCCAGAAACGAAAAACAAGAAAAGGGTGTTTTCCAGGGTAATTCAATGCGCTGATCACGAATTTTGGGTTAGTTTTTTATGCAAGCAACTCTAGATGCTGAATCGTGACGATGTCGGGCGAATCGGCCGTGGAAATCGGCGAAATCGGTCCAGAAACGAAAAACAAGAAAAAAATGTTTTCCAGGGTAATTCAATGCGCTGATCACGGATATTGGGTTAGTTTTTTTACGTGAGCAACTCTAGATGCTGAATCGTGACGATTTCGGGCGAATCGGCCGTGGAAATTGGCAAAATCGGTCCAGAAACAAAAAACAAGAAAAGGGTGTTTTCCATGGTAATTCAATGCGCTGATCACGGATTTTTGATTAGTTTTCTTATGTGAGCAACTCTAGATACTGAATCGTAACGATTTCGGGCGAATCGGTAGTGGAAATTGGCGAAATCGGTCCGGAAACGAAAAACGAGAAAAAGATGTTTTCCAGGGTAAATCAATGCGGTGATCACGGATTTTGGTTAGTTTTCTTACGTGAGCTACTCTAGATGCTGAACCGTGACGATTTCGGGCGAATCGGCCGTGGAAATTGGCGAAATCGGTCCAGAAACGAAAAATAAGAAAACGGTGTTTTCCAGGGTAATTCAATGCGCTGATCACGGATTTTGGGTTAGGTTTTTATGTGAGCAACTCTAGATACCGAATCGTGACGATTTCGGGCGAATCAGCCGTGGAAATTGGCGAAATCGGTCGAGAAATGAAAAACAAAAAAACGGTGTTTTCCACGGTAATTAAATACGCTGATCACCGATTTTGTGTTAGTTTTTTCATGTGAGCAACTCTAGATACCGAATCGTGACGATTTCGGGCGAATCGGTCGTGGAATTTAGTGAAACCGGTCCAGAAATGAAAAACAAGAAATCGGTGTTTTCCATGGTAATTCATTGCGCCGATCACGGCTTTTGGTTTAGTTTTCTTACGTGAGCAACTTTAGATGCTGAATCGTGACGATTTCGGGCGAATCGGCCGTGTAAATTGGCGAAATCGGTCTAGAAACGAAAAACAAGAAAATAGTGTTTTCCAGGGTAATTCAATGCGCTGATCACGGATTTTGGTTTAGTTTTCTTACGTGAGCAACTTTAGATGCTGAATCGTGACGATTTTGGGCGAATCGGCCGCGGAAATTGGCGAAATCGGTATAGAAACGAAAAACAAGAAAAGGGTGTTTTTCAGGGTAATTCAATGCGCTGATCACGGATTTTGGGTTAGTTTTCTTACGTGAGCAACTTTAGATGCTGAATCGTGACGATTTCAAGCGAATCGGTCGTTGAAATTGGCGAAATCGGTCTAGAAACGAAAAACAAGAAAATGGTGTTTTTCAGGGTAATTCAATGCGCTGATCACGGATTTTGGGTTAGTTTTCTTACGTGAGCAACTCTAGATACTGAATCGTGACGATTTCGGGCGAATCGGCCGTGGAAATTGGCGAAATCGGTCCAGAAACGAAAAACAAGAAAAGGGTGTTTTCCAAGGTAATTCAATGCGCTGATCACGGATTTTGGGTTAGTTTTTTTACGTGAGCAACTTTAGATTCCGAATCGTGACGATTTCGGGCGAATCGGCCGTGGAATTTAGTGAAACCGGTCCAGAAATGAAAAACAAGAAAACTGTATTTTCCAGGGTAATTCAACCGCCGATCACTGCTTTTGGGTCAGTTTTCTTATGTGAGCAATTCTAGGTACTGAATCGTGACGATTTTGGGCGAATCGGCCGTAAAAATAGCATAGACGAAATTGGCCTAAAAACGAAAAATGAAAAACCTGAGTTGTCCGGGGTTTAGAAGAATGTGTGACCAACGTATTGTGATTTTGGTCCGACCTTTGGGGCTTATGTAAAAGTCAGAATATTATCTAAAAATGCGGGAGACGCATATAAAAGGAGGAATATGGCCTTGTGTAAGCAGTGAAAGACTTGGCTCGACAACGCTTTTCAAGTCTCTGATGTGGTACACACGGATACAAGTACATAAGAGTCATATTTTTGCGCCGTTTATTTTTTATTTCGGTTGCAAGTGGCAACCCTCGTACATTGTAGACAAATGAAACTTTCACATTTGCTTTCTTCTAGCATTTAGCGACCTCTAAAACCACTAAAATAACGA
This sequence comes from Theristus sp. LFF4_11, assembly GCA_030248135.1. Lineage (NCBI taxonomy): Eukaryota > Metazoa > Nematoda > Chromadorea > Monhysterida > Xyalidae > Theristus > Theristus sp. LFF4_11. Next base: position 9,777 of record JASANC010003349.1, on the reverse strand, counting down.
TCAGACTTTAGATCGCTGACACTGGTTTGCACAAAGTGTATCGCAGAGGCATTGGGAACGCAAGGTCTCCTTCTGTGGCAAAGGCAATGACTCACCGGTTTATCCTGTCACAAGAGTTTGGTAAAAAGGGTGAAAATCAACGGAAGACAACACTTTTTGCACTGGTGCTGCTGTATGCACAGCGGTGCGTACGTCAGCAACAACGATAAAGCTACATGCAGCAATGTTTTGCAATCGCTGATGTTTCTGTTTTTTGCACAGAATTTACAGTATAGCCGATTAAACATGGCAGTTTTTTTCAGGGTGCAAGGAGCGCGCGAATTTTGAATGAAAGAAAAAGAAGTTCAGAAACCAAATTGTATGCCAAATTTGACGCGTTTTTTTAAACTAATGGATTATCCGTATTATTCTGTTCATTCTTTCTCCCTTGCACACATGATTGGAAATTATGTTGGCATTTTTGAAAAAGACAACTCCTAGTCAGCGACTAATCCCGCCTTGATGGACTGCCTCATTTATTTGGCCATGCTGTACAGAATTTCGCACATGATGTGATTTTAGACTAAACTGAAGAGGACAATTGAAAAATATCTAGATAACTTCAAAGTTTTTACGCTTTTCAGCAAGCTTTTAAACAACAAACGCGGCGCAAAAATATGACTCTTATGTACTTGTATCCGTGTGTACCACATCAGAGACTTGAAAAGCGTTGTCGAGCCAAGTCTTTCACTGCTTACACAAGGCCATATTCCTCCTTTTATATGCGTCTCCCGCATTTTTAGATAATCAACATGTGTTCGCCCTTTCAATTTTTACCTGCGACACTTTCGCAGTCGAACAAAAATGTTCCCTGGGGTAATTCCACTCGGAGATTTTGAAAATTGGGTTAATTTTTTACCCAGACCCTGTTTTTGGGTAAAAAATTGGGCATTTTTAATTGTTGGGAGGGTTTTCACCTGGTTTTAAGTGTTCGCCCTTTCAGTTTTTAGCTGGGACACTTTCACAGTTGAACAAAATTTTTTCCTAGGGTAATTTCATCCGTAGATTCTGAAAATTTAGTTTATTTTTTTGCCCGGGCATTTTTTGGGGTCAAAATTGTGCATTTTTAAAGTTGGTAGCATTTTGACTGGGTATCAGTTTTTCACTCTTACAAATTTTGTCTGAGCTACGAAAAATAGGAGAAATGTTTAGTCCGTAGGAATTCAATGCGCTGATCACGGATTTCGGGTTAGTTTTCTTACGTGAGCAACTCTAGATGCCGAATCGTGACGATATCGGGCGAATCGGCCGTGGAAATCGGCGAAATCGGTCCACGAACGAAAAACAAGAAAAGGGTGTTTTCCAGGGTAATTCAATGCGCCGATCACGAATTTTAAGTTAGTTTTCTTACGTGAGCAACTCTAGATGCTGAATCGTGACGATTTCGGGCGAATCGGCCGTGGAAATCGGCGAAATCGGTCCAGGAACGAAAAACAAGAAAAAAGTGTTTTCCAGGGTGATTCAATGCGCTGATCACGAATTTTGGGTTAGTTTTCTTACGTGAGCAACTCTAGATGCTGAATCGTGACGATTTCGGGCGAATCGGCCGTGGAAGTTGGCGAAATCGGTCCAGGAACGAAAAACAAGAAAAGGGTGTTTTCTAGGGTAATTCAATCCGCTGATCACGGATTTTGGGTTAGTTTTCTTACGTGAGCAACTCTAGATGCCGAATCGTGACGATATCGGGCGAATCGGCCGTGGAAATCGGCGAAATCGGTCCACGAACGAAAAACAAGAAAAGAGTGTTTTCCAGGGTAATTCAATGCGCCGATCACGAATTTTAAGTTAGTTTTCTTACGTGAGCAACTCTAGATGCTGAATCGTGACGATTTCGGGCGAATCGGCCGTGGAAATCGGCGAAATCGGTCCAGGAACGAAAAACAAGAAAAAAGTGTTTTCCAGGGTAATTCAATGCGCTGATCACGAATTTTGGGATAGTTTTCTTACGTGAACAACTCTAGATGCTGAATCGTGACGATTTCGAGCGAATCGGCCGTGGAAGTTGGCGAAATCGGTCCAGGAACGAAAAACAAGAAAAGGGTGTTTTCCAGGGTAATTCAATGCGCTGATCACGAATTTTGGGTTAGTTTTCTTACGTGAGCAACTCTAGATGCTGAATCGTGACGATTTCGGGCGAATCGGCCGTGGAAGTTGGCGAAATCGGTCTAGAAACGAGAAACAAGAAAAGGTTGTTTTCCAGGGTAATTCAATGCGCTGATCACAAATTTTGGGTTAGTTTTTTTTATGTGAGCAACTCTGGATGCTGAATCGTGACGATTTCGGGCGAATCGGCCGTTGAAGTTAGCGAAATCGTTCTAGAAACGAAAAACAAGAAAAGGTTGTTTTCCAGAGTAATTCAATGCACTGATCCCGGATTTTGGGTTGGTTTTTTGTGAGCAACTCTAGATACTGAATCGTAACGATTTCGAGCGAATCGGCCGTAGAAATAGCATAGGCGAAATCGGCCCAAAAAACGAAAAATGAAAACTCTGAGGTATCCGGGGTTTAGAAGAATGTGTGACCAACGAGATGTGAATTTGGTTCGACCTTCGGGACTTATTTAAAAGTCAGAATATTATCTAAAAATGCGGGAGACGCATATAAAAGGAGGAATATGGCTTTGTCTAAGCAGTGAGAGACTTGGCTCGACAACTCTTTTCAAGTCTCTGATGTGGTACACACGGATACAAGTACATAAGAGCCATATTTTTGCGCCGTTTATTCACTATTTCGGTTGCACATGTATAATCTTTTCGTACGAAGGAGGCTAAGTAATGTTGAATGATGTGTGGAAAAGCCGCACACTGAAAAAATGTTTCGCGCCAGAGCGTAGTTCGAATATGAATTGAAATAAATTTTGTTTAGTGAAAAAACATTCTGACTGGTTTTTTCTCAATTTCTTGCACGAATCTGTCGTCAGAATACGTTAAGTTTTTGCTCATTTAAAATTGCCGCGCAGCCATGAAACATTTTCTCTATCTGTGCGTGCAAACGCATATTGGGTCACGATTAATAAGAAAGATAATACTTTGTAGACAATTAAAACTTTTGCGGTATTTCGGGCATTTAGCGACCACTAAAACCACTAAAACAACGATCAGACTTCAGATCGCTGATACTGGTTTGCCCAGGACAAAGTGTATCGCAGAGGCATTGGGGAACGCAAGGTCTCCTTCTGTGGCAAAGGCAAGGACTCACGGGACAGACAGTTTGTCCTGCCACTAGAGTTTGGTAAAAAGGCTGAAAATCAACGGAAGATAACACCTTTTTGTCACTGATGCTGGTGTGTACACAGCGATGCGTACGTTAGCAACGATAAAACCACATGAAACAATGTTTTGCAGTCTCTGATTTTTCTGTTTTTGCACAGAATTTACAGATTCTTGATTTACAGAAGTTCTGCACAGAATTTGCACAGAATTTCGCACATGATGTGATTTCGGACTAAACTGGAAAGGACAGTTAAAAAATGATTTTAAAACTTTTTACACTTTTCAGTAAAACAAACGCGGCGCAAAAATATAGCTTTTATGTACTTGTATCCGTGTGTACCACATCAGAGACTTGAAAAGAGTTGTCGAGCCAAGTCTCTCACTGCTTAGACAAAGCCATATTCCTCCTTTTATATGCGTCTCCCGCATTTTTAGATAATTTTTTCCCCCCCCCCCACGCCCCCCCCCCCTCGCCCCCCCCCAACCCCATCCACCCACCACCACACAATAAAAAAACCAATTCCAAAACACCAAAACCCGAACCAATAAAAAACAAACCCCCCACCGAACCCCCAAACCACTCGCTAACACACGACGTCAGTTTCTCAAACACAATCACCACGGTGGCAATCGACAGACCGATGCCTGTCATGATGAACGCGCCGCAAATGTTCGCGAATTTCAGTGCTTTGAATTGTGACGCGTACGCTTTTGCGAGCAGTCGATGCTGATGTAAACGCAGCTCCTCCATGTACCGATCGCGAATGGCCGCCAGCGCTTCGGTGTTTTCGCTGATCGCCGTATTGATACGATCGATGGCCGTGTCGCTGACGTTCGGCGAGAACACGAATGCGGTGGGCGTGTAACCGAGCTCTGGAGCCGGTTTCACATAAATAAGGTCCGTTTATTTTCTTATGAGCGTTCAAAAGTTTTGTCGATTTGGCTTTGCAGGGCGCAGGCACAGCTTCAGTTTACTTGATTTTTTTTGCACGAGTTTTTACACTAATCTAATCTGCTGCAGAACAACAAAGTTTAAAAACACATGTCAAAACTCGTGCCAAAAGCGCGTGCCAATGTTCATTCCATGGCCATTTTATTATGCCAATGTTCATCATGTCAATTTTTTTGATATGCCAGATTTAGGCTCCGCAATGCAATGGACCAGTAGCGTGTCGTGTGATTGTCATCGGTTTGGCTTCATTCCAAAAATTGTCACTAATGCAATGCTGCAGCTTTTTTTCAGTGTGCTTGCCAAAACAATTTTTGTGAGTTTATGAAACTGGCTCCTGGAAACGCGGTGACCACACAGCGGCCGATTTTTTTGGCGATTTCGTACGAGACGACTTCTTCCACGACCACCACATACTGCCCGCTGCGAACCATTTCAGCCGTGGACTCTAAAAAACTTCAAATCATTGCAGCGACCTACCACAATAAAAGATTTTTTGAAGGTTTATTGCAAAAAACAATAATCCAATTTTTAGCCAATCAGCTAATACATGAAGTTTTCAGTCATACCACGAAAGACGCCGTTGATCACTGGCGGATTCACTTCAAACGCTTCGGTGAGCGTTTTGTAGTTGCCATGGTTGATGCGTTTTGCCCTGGGCCAGTTTTAGGAAACACCAATTGCAGCTTCAAAAATATTTTGTGTGTCGTAAAATCAACAGCACGTAAGCACACTGAGGTGTGAAAATCCAATTCACAAAGAAATACGCCAACCCGCTAATTTCAAAATTAGCAGCGGCGGTATCATCAGTTCAGTTCAACGGGTTTCCTTTAGTATGTCCGTATTCTTGCACGGATCTGCAAGATACTACTGAACCACTGATACCGTATTACCTCTATTAACCCCCCCCCCCCAAAATTAAACCCCCCCCCAAAAATAAACCCCCACCCCCTCGATAAGTTTCCAAATAATCCCCCCCCCCAAAAAATAATCCCCCATGGGGGATTACCTCGGTTTGAAACACATACCCAAAAAACATACACATAAACAGTGAATTCAGTGGCTGGTTGCAGTGAAAATGATGAAATTGTGCTACCAAAGGCCCCAAATGAATGAGTTAATGGTAATTTCATTACAAAAGGCTGTTGTAAAAGGTCTTCTTATTCTTCTCTCCTTTCCTTTCCCACCCCTAAAAATGGTTTCCAAATAAACCCCCCCCCAAAAAAACAAACCCCCCCCAAAACCCCCCCCCAGATCCTGAAGAAATAAACCCCCATGGGGGTTTATTAGAGGTAATACGGTATGCAATGGTATCTTGAAAAAACCGGCCCCTGGCGAAAAGCGTTTTCATGTGCCCGGACGTCACCACGGTCAACTGACGTTGGCGTACTAAACTGGCGAGTTCTGCCAAATTGTTAAACATTTGTTTGTCGCGTTTGAGCAACGCCGCAGCGAGCAGGCCGTTCTGATAGATGCTACTCAGTAACATCACACTGGGCACACATGTTTATGAAGCTCAATAGTCAATAGTCAATAGTTCAGTAGCACATAAAGAACAGTCACCACTGAACTGCTGAATAAACTATTGAGATAAACTTCATAACACTATATGCTCCCAGAATCCCATCCACATCAAGGATCCGAGTCGTTTTGTCGTCGAACTATCAGTGGTATTCTCGATTTCGTCCAATTTCTCAACAGCATCAAGTCGCCCGAACAATTGTCGAAACGACTTTTTGCAAAGCTTGTACGCGGCGAACACAAACAGCACAAGCGCTAATGCGTACGGATCAAAGACCAGCAAGCGTCCGACCGATTTTACAAGGTTCATCGGCACCGTTTTGATGGAAACCGCTGCGAATCGTTCAAAGCCGCTCGGTACTGGCATCGAATATTGCACGTTATCGATCGTGCCAATCGGGAACAAATGCGCCAGACTGTCGTAACGGCTGTTTGCGAGTGAGCTCATATAAAACTCTTGGAAAGTGACGTTTGCCAGAGGTTTGCGTCCATCGAACAGCTCAAACGGCACCTTTGCAGCGTCGAGCACGAGTTTCACAGACTCTGGGACCAGTTTTATAAGGCTTCAATCAATGCTTTCACTGTTTTTTTTGAGTCAATAGATATATGACAAACTGACGTTTTGTAAAGCAAAACACAGCTCGCAAGCGAAATATATTTTTCTTGGCTTTTGTAAATTGTAAACAAATTGTAAATAAAGCTTCAGAGTACGGCTCCAACTGCCCAAAAAACGATGAAACCAAGTACAGGGTGTCCCAGCTAGATGTACAACATTTGTTATTTTTAAGTATGCGCGCGTGTGTTGAGCTGTGTTGATAATTTTTTCAACGTTTGTAAAAAAGACTTCGGGAATTTGTTTGGCACCAGAATTTTTTTATGTTTCAGCAAACATGGCAAAAGTTATGGCAGTTTTAAAAAAACCTCATTTTCACAAAAAATGAACGAGCGGAGAGCAGAAAAAACAAATCAAACACTCACATACTCAAAATATCAACCGTCTAATTGTGCTCAATGTGCTGGCCATCTCTTTCAATCAGTTTATCATTTGCCTGTCGAAGTCCAACTCACCTGACAGGCGCTCTTCGTCGCTGATTTCGCTCACAGTTTCACCGATGGCCACAATCAGCTCATCGATGGATGCTGGGTGGGTCTCATAAACACGGTGCTTCACAGCGCCCCGGAGCCAGTAGTCGCACGCTGTGATGTCAGGCAAACGTGCAGGTCACCGGCAATTGGTCTACGCGGCCGATCAACGCTTTTGGTCAAACTGAGTGTCCAGCCAGTCGCGCACACCGGTGCGGGCGGCAATTGAAAAATTGTGTATTTTTTCCAAATGCTTATAAGTCAGGTTATATTCAACGTATCGGAACGTTTTTAATGTCAAACAAATTCCCGAAGTCTTTACCACAAACGCTGAAAAAAATTATAAAAATTGGGCAACGCACGTACGCGTAATTACAAAAACAAATGTTGTACATCTATCTTGGACACCCTGTACAATTTTGTACTGGGACGAGTGGTGCCGAATGGAACACCAAAGCGTCATAAACATAACACTGTGCCCACGCGTAAAAAACTATGCAACTTGTCATACAAGTGGAGATTCAATGCAGTTTGTAGTGCAATATGCAGTGCAACTTGATATGAAGTTCAACACGCAGTGCAACTGAGAATGCAGTTTACACGGAGCCATCGAAAATGTGCGAGTCTTTCTTGCGCGAAACATCGAAACAGTAAAATTCGAATACTGCACACACATGCACACAACTCCCTGCCGGCTCGCGTTTCACGCAGGAAAGACTCTCAGTTTTTTCGATTATATTGTGAGATGCAACCTCAGTGCATTGCATGTCAAACTGCACTGCATATTGCACGACCCGTTCAGTTGCACTGCAGATTGCACCACGAGTTGCATTATAATTTTTTCGACGTGTCTGCAAAGCACAAAAACGGCGTGTACGGTTTTGTTGCGCACTCTCGCATGTATCGACGCGCGCGCAATTTTTGAAACAACACACTGGAAACTGTGAAACACGTAATAACCAGTGTAAAAAGTGTAAAACACTCTAGCAACTGCCAACCCACCGATAATCTCAAAGTGCCAACAGAAAAAGGTGTTTTAAAAAGTGCATAGTATCGTTTTGGCGTCTTAAGAAATAATGTTCCTTTGCACGTACATCTCTAACTGTTTGTTGAATTTATATCTACTATGTCACAGGCGTCTGTGTGTTCTAGTCCTGGACTGAACGCGCGCGCACACACATACACACACACACAGAGTTCAAAACAAAACACACACGCTATTGAAAGCCTGAAAGCGCATATCTCTACAGCTGCCGTACGGAATAGAACAAGAAAAAGTTCGTTCCAAGAGAGAATGCAAAGGTGCACGGGACGCGCGGGACCAAAGAAAATGAACGCACGATCGGAGTGAACACATGGGAAACAGTGTAATTCTCTTTTCTCTCTCCGCAGTAACTCCACCGCGCCACACAAACTGTGTTCTGTCTCTCTGACACACACACACACATACAGCGAGCGCGCAAAGATAGAAAAATGTAAATGTCAGTCCGCTTATACGGGGGTATGTATTATAAACCGAGTTGCAAAAAACCGAGCTAGCTCGTCGTGTATGCATTTATTGCCAGCGCGTTTTGTTAGACAGTAGACTTAGAAAAAACTGAACGCTACCGCTGCGCAATGCACACACACACACACACGCACATCATGGGTGCACATATGTACTGCACAATATCTACAGGGTGTGGCGAGAAACTTACTTTCGACTGATGAAGTGGCTTATGATGTGCCTTGTATGTCGCATTGTATTGCCTATTTTCATGTGAAAATCTGAAGAATGGCGCCGCGACAAATGTCCTGTTTTTTGTTTCCTCTGCTGTGATATGTGTCACATATCAGATACATTATGTGCACTTACACACGTACACTCATTGTGTGCCAATGCGTTTCTGTGCGCGGTATTCCCAATAAAGCAAAGTAGAGACTCTGTTCCACCAGCTAAAAATACGCTACACGAGTGTGGGAGGTTCTTCGCTGCTATACCGTTTTGATTGTCGTCCCGAAAAAAGCGTTTCAATTTCTACTTCTTGACACCCCTGAACAGAAAAAAACGCACACACAACGACACCAGCGACTGGACCCAGATAGTGCGCGTTTGCACTGTGTGTCTCGTTTTGCAGTGCAGCGAAACGGCTGGAAACAAAACACATCACACACGCACACACACGCACACACAACACAAAACAGGCGTTTGGCTGGAGTAAGATGAGAAAAAGAATGTTTCTACCGCAAAACGCCAATGCCAGCTACAAATGCACATACACACATGTACATGTACAGCCAACAAACTTCGCTGAAGCAAGCCCACACAGATGCCCCGATTGTCTGTACGTACATGTACCGTACAGCACATAGCGCGCGCACACACACAGTTGAGAGTGAGCGGCACATGATGTCAGCACATACATGTGTAGTGAGCTGCGTGCGTGTGTTACGTGTGTGCAACTTAATAGTTTTTTGTGCGCGCCATACAATGCTAACACGTGTACATGCATAAAAAGTCTACGTGCATACATATTGTACATGTAGCAGAGTATATAGCGAAACTAGCCTTTTAATACGTTGGGCTGGTTGGCCAGAAATGTTCTAATATCGATTTTCAGCTTTCTGCAGCGAGAGAGCACGGAAAACTGGATGCATCAACGCCTGAGAGAGCTCATTTCAAGTACATCTCAGCGTATTGTAACATCATCATCAGTTGTGTTTTAGAATACACTATGAACATTGCACATGGCAACCAACGGGCACATATAACTGGGTGGGATGGTGTGTGTGTGTGTGAAGTTTTTGTTGCAAAACGGCAACACGCCTAAATTAAATGTCATCTGTGCTTAAATTTTTTGAGTCAGTTAAAAAACTTTAAGATGACAATTTTGACAACTTTAGGATGATGGACATGAAAGCAGAAACGATGTTATCCGCAAGGCTTTTCGTCTGCAGATTTCTGTATTTCTACAATGTACAGGGTGATCAAAA